>NIPM01000045.1:437128-677915 GCA_002738285.1 Holacanthella duospinosa | reverse complement strand
CCGCATTATTCCATTCACTTCTAGCATCCATTCCGTTCCTTCCGGCATCTCTTCCGTCCCTCCCTGCATCCCTTCCATCTCTTCCCACTTCCATACCGACCCTCTCCTTATCTCTCACAGCATCACTCACATGCATCCACTTCTACCCTTATAATCACCTCTATCCATCTTGCACAATTGGCCACACATTTGTCACACATGCGATCGAATTGTCTTATTATCTGCGCGCGAGAGAATTAACCTTTATGACTTTCGAGCGAATGGAGATTGGTTAAGTGTTTCGATAGAATTTTGCATGTTTACTATTGAGAGGAAGCTTTTATAAAAATTTTTCGTTTTTTAGTCTATTGAAGTATTTTAACTCTCAGCGACTTTGCAGGTGCAAAACGGAATTTCCCCTCAGAGTCGCATTGAATTATCTTAATAGTGATCTAAATAATTAAATAACTCAAGTCTTTGGGGACNAAATTTATAGCGAAATACCATTTTGCAAAATCTAACAGTTATAAACAGATTTCTATCCACTGGCTTAACGTTTCACCAACCTTAAAGAAAGTTTACTATTGAGAGGAAGCTTTTATAAAAATTTTTCGTTTTTTAGTCTATTGAAGTATTTTAGTGTAACTCTCAGCGACTTTGCAGGTGCAAAACGGAATTTGCCCTCAGAGTCGCATTGAATTATCTTAATAGTGATCTAAATGAGTAAATAACTCAAGTCTTTGGGGACTTGTGAACACAAGTTTAACACAAGTCTAACCATAGTCAACACCTTAACCTTGCATATTGGGAATTTCATACTCTAAGTTCTGCGCATGCGCGCTTGGAATGTAGAAGAGCCCCGCTAAATTTCTTTATTGGAAAAACATGCCCTGTTAGTAGACTTGTCATGTGCAAAATCTGAAAAAATTAGCTAGATGGGAACATGACCAAAATTAAATTTATCTGCGCATAGTCGCCCCATGCCTCATGTGTTAAATTTTTTTGGAAAAAATGACATAACTCAGCGAAAAAATTTTTTTTTGAAATTTCCTTTTACGGAGTAATGTAGTATTANTATCTGCGCATAGTCGCCCCATGCCTCATGTGTTAAATTTTTTTGGAAAAAATGACATAACTCAGCGAAAAAATTTTTTTTTGAAATTTCCTTTTACGGAGTAATGTAGTATTAGGAAATGCACTATTTGAAATAATTGAACCGAATATCCGAGCGATAAAAATGAGGTATGCTTTTCTGCATACCATCCTTTGTTTGATTAGTGATAAAAAGAAAAGATTTAAACGTAGTTTCAGTGATTGTAGGGATGAGAGTTGAAAAAAGTATTTTAAACAGGAAATATCTTTTTTTGAAATAACCATTTCCTTTTGTTTACGAGACAATGGGATAGTGAATAATAGAATTATTACTGGTTCAACTACATAACAAAGAGTTAAACTTACAGAAATACACACGGAATTGTCAAGAACTTAGAGAATCAAAAAAAAAATGTAGAGAAAGCAAAACTTTACAAAGGAGAAAAAGAATGAGTAAAAGTGATCGTGAAAAAAAAAATTTTTTTTTCTATTTTTCTATTTTTTTCTTTTTGAATTTTACAAGACATGAGAGGACACAAGTGAAGAATCGGCACTTTGAAAAAGTTATAAATAAAACACAGTAGTGCCTTTAAAAGTTACAGGGTATTTGGACAACTACCTTCAAGTTGTCACAATAGAAAACTGACAGAAGAGTTATTCCTTCAATATATAAATAGTAACTAATAATATTCTTCATACCTGTCAAGAAAAATGTAGATCATAATCATACGTTTCAAAAAAAAAAAAAAATTTTTTGGTTTCTAGACTTGAATAAAAATAAATAATATCCAGAGCTTTTGTAGTAAATGTATTTTGTAATTTTTGCTTTCTTTTTTTTATAAAAACTAAAGTTACTAAAACTGAAGTTAAGCCTTAAATTTTTTTTTTGGGAGAAAATCTTATTTCTATTTTTGTTGTTTTCTAATTACATAAGATTACCAAACTAATTTTGAAGGAGCAACTAAAGTTGTAAATATAATTATAACTAGAAGAATTTAAAATTTTGTGCGACTTTTAAGAGTACTAAACATTACTTTTTTTATGATTTTCAATCTTTTACTATTTTTAGTTCATTTGATTGGTCAGCAAGAGCTAAGTATGGTTTTGTATTACGTTGATTTTATGTTCGAAAAAAAAAGTTATACATGGTGTTAAAAATTGGGAATACCTTTTACTCTTATTGAAACAATTTACATCATATAATTTTTTTGTCAAAAAGCTTTTTTTTTTTTTTTCAAAAAAAAATAATTCTATTTTATTTTTTTAAATTTTATTAATACATTTCCGTGGTTGGNTTTTTTTTTTTTTTTCAAAAAAAAATAATTCTATTTTATTTTTTTAAATTTTATTAATACATTTCCGTGGTTGGTTAATGAGAATCAATCAGAAGCAGTAGATAAAATCTAAGTCGTAATTTCGCACTAGTACAGGAGAAGTTTCTACCTGACTCTCATTCTAATCTCTTCCTTAATCCTATAATTACTTTCTGCCAGATCCATTTTATCTCTTCGGCCCAAACTCTGAAGAAAGTAAAAGAGAAAGTTAAAAAGTTTTTTTTTTCTAACCAATGAAAATTGAAACCAGACCCATACCACACTACCGCCACAACTTATTTCCATATTCCTCCACTAAAGGCCCACTTGAACCAGAATGAAAAAAAAAAAAAAAAAAAAAAATCAGAGACTTAAGAGTTAGTAGTTAATAGACTATTCCTTAAAGTGAGAGTGGCAGTAGTAGTGAAAAGATGAGATTAAAATCAATGGGAAGAGAAAGAAGAGGAGAGGGGTGTGGAGAGTGTGAGAGAAAGTTTGGAAAGTGGTCTCCATTGTTTGGTTGAAATAAAATGAAAAGTAGTAGAGAGTAAATTCGTCTCTTTTCAAAAGGATCAAGAAGAGAGTTCAATTATTATTAGGTGAGAGTTGGACTCAGGTGGGTTTTTTGGATATTACAGCTGAGTCCATTTTAGACCAAAAAAAAATATAACTTCCCACGATCCGTTGAATTTTAGAGAAAGTACTTTCTCTATTGTTTCCATTGGATGAGTTTCTCATGTCAAACTGAGTGCTTCGCCTCACTAATACTCTCATTTTAAATTGACAGAAGTGGAAATGAAATTTGGTTCAAGTGGTGGAATGAAATTGGCAGTTGACAAATCTATTCTTTTGTTTTACTTACAATTTATATTACANAATGAAATTTGGTTCAAGTGGTGGAATGAAATTGGCAGTTGACAAATCTATTCTTTTGTTTTACTTACAATTTATATTACATTTACCATCATCATTTACTACTGGAAATTTCAATACCAACTTTATTATTAAACTCCCTAATATTTTCACTAATGTAGCATAAAAATTAAAAAAAAAATGGAGTAGGGTTAATTTAAGCAAAAAAAAAACCTGCAAATTTTAAATAAATTAGCAGTGTTACTAAAAAATTTATGATACAAAAACTGAAAAAAAAAGGAAAACAGCAAAAAAACGTGCAAAAATTGGAAAACATGTAAAAATTTGATTTTTTTTTATTAAAAATTATAAAATTTTTACCAAACCTTTAATTATTGAATGAGTAATTACTGCCTCTGAGGCTCAGGTTAATCAATATATTCAAATATAAATTGATTAATGAAGTTTTATATCCTGTAGACTGACCATTTAATAATAAATAACCAATAATTTGAAACTTTTAGGAAAATAATAACAAGGAATATAAAATCAAATTCGTAGTTGTGAGATATAAAAAAAGTTGTTAATTTGAATTTTCTCCATTTAGAGAAAGTTCCTCTCTAACGAATTTCCTTTTGGTTTGGTTGAGTTCCATTTCCTGTGAATGCTTAATTCCTATAATTTCCAAATCCTCTAAATTTGCATCTGTTTCCATAGAATCCTTGGGCATTTTGGGACAAGCGGAGATGAGTATGCTGTCATCTTCACTTCCGGTGCCACTTCCGCTCTCAAAATCCTTGCTGAGAGTTTTACCTTCAACGGAGGTAATCTCCTAGAAATACCATCCTTTCCTTTCACTTTCTCTTACTTCCGGTTTAAAATAGCCGCTAACGTCTGCTAACTCAAATTAAGGTCCTTTTGTCTACCTCGAAGAGAGTCACACGTCTGTTATAGGGATTCGAGAACTTGTCAAATCAACTCAAACACTTTCTAATGGGATTCATGCCGTTCCGAAGAACGTAATGGAAGCATTTCTCAATGCCCGCTCTTCTATCGACCAATCAGAGACATCCAAACTCAATTTTCAAAATGAAACTCAAGCAAAGTAAATCACACTTTAAATTTTTTTTTTCAAAGTGATAACTGAGACTCATCAATTTTCTTTTTCTTTTAGACTAAGGAATGGATTGGTAGCCTATCCAGCTCAATGTAATTTTTCAGGGTACAAGTACCCTTTAGAATGGATTCAAGAAATTCAATCAGGGAAATTGGCGCCGCTTGTTGAGTCTAGGGATTTTCTTATCAACCAATCAGATTCTACCAATCTACCAGATAACTGGTATGTTCTACTGGACGCTGCTGCTTTTGCAGGAACAAATTATCTCAATCTATCAAAGTTTCCAGCAGATTTTGTAGTACTTTCATTTTATAAGATGTTTGGATTTCCCACAGGTGAGTGAAAAATATTCAATTATGGATTACATAAATTATTATGCCAATTTTCAGAGTCATCTAAAATTCTGTAGAATTGGTACTTTAATAATCAAACATATCCATGTGCGGCATGTTTTAGGTCTGTTACCTTCTTGGGTTTGTTTAACTTAACTTTGTTTTTAATAAGGAAAGACAGTGTTCGCCCTTAGCAGTATATAGCAAATTTAGCGTAGCGCTATTTACTGCTATTTAGCGCTATTGCCCGATGCTGCTAAATAGCACTCTGCTAAATTAAAAATTTTTGAAACATTTGGCACGGAATATGATTTAAAAAAAAAAGTTAATCAAGAGTCGAGGGACTGGTTTTTTTGCTTACGATGTAACTAATCCATTGCCCATTCATGGTAGTTAGAGAAGAAGGTATACAGGGTGGGGGGTAGGAGTCTGGGGTATCCCCTGTCAGTTCTTATTGGTCACCTCTGTATAGTAAAAAAATTTAAAACTTTAATTTAAACNGTTCTTATTGGTCACCTCTGTATAGTAAAGAAATTTAAAACTTTAATTTAAACATTTAAAATATAGTAAAGCCAATTCAGGTAATTAACTTAAACTTTGTTATCAAACTAATTATTGGCAATTGTGGGACATAAAAATTTCAAAAAACTTTGTAATTAGTACTATTTGGTACTATTTAGCACTATTTCGCGGTATTTTCGCTAAAACTGCTATTTAGCGCTAAGCAAGTTGAATTTAGCGCTAACGGGCGAACCCTGACAAAATCGTACCAAAAATTAACTTTTCTTTTAACGTATGGGTTCCAATTCCAAAAAGTCTGATTTAAAAAAATTCCTATCCGATTAATATTTTTTTTATAATTTCGAATGTCGAGCAGCAACCTAATAATCTGGATGGTAATTAAAAACTAGAATTATATATTTTTTTAATCTTTTTTCTAACCGTTGTTGTTTAACACCAATGAAAAAATTGAAAAAAAAATTTCGAATATGAAATGAAAATATAGGTCTTCCAAAAATTCCTCATAGTGACCTTGGTCACACCGTTGTTGTCACCAAGCTCATCTCATGTCAAATCTCAAGTAAAAAATTTTAACAAAATTTTTACTTGTGTATCTACTGAATTGAGATAATATTGAGTGATTGGGTCGGATCTAAGAATTTAAACTTTTTTTTTTTCAACCGTTCTCTCTTTGTCCATGGTTTAGGGCGTGTCAGAAGTGAAAGCCTTTTGTTAATCCGTTGAAAAGAGAATCCTTTTGTTTTCCTTCCTACTTGGTTAGATTTTTCGTAGTTTTAAAGACAAAAGATGAGATAGATTCCCGGTCCGTCTGTCACTAATCATTAAGATCAAAGTCCCAATGCTCCACTCTCTCGTTTATCTTCATTCTCTCCCTTCACCTGTGAAACAAAACCCCTCTACCCTTTGACCTCCAAACAAAAAAAAAAGAATAAGAGATGGGGATTTTCAAGGGCTTAGACTCTAAGTCCACTACTCTGATGAGAGATGACGACCAAGTGGAAGACAAGACTTTCTTCTTTTTCTTTTTTTTTTCTCTCCTGTTTGTATTCCATTTTCTTTTCTTTTTTTTAAAGCCGACCCATTCAATTTACTTTCCCTTGGAAGAATTCCCACCTGTCGTAGCTCACTTTCACTTCCCTTCTTATTCTCAATGGAATCTTTACTATGAGAAATGAGCTGACGAGAATTTTCATTCCAAAACTAGACAGACACGAAAAGAGGAATGACAAATGACGGAACAAGAGGCAAATGACTGGAAAAGAAAGAAAAGAGAGCAATGTACAATGCTATTCATAAATAGTGATAAATTGATACTCAAAGTGGATTTCAATTCATCATCCATAATGCTCAAATTAATTGATGGGAAAAAATTCAAATTTTATTTATACCTCAATCATCAACTTAAGAATTACCATTATAAATTCCAGTCCTATAGGTCAATTGGATTGACCTCTAGAAAATAAATTCTATCATTTTACAGTTTGTTTTGAAATTATCAAAATTATCAAAATTGATGAATGGCTTTGTATACAAAATCATTCCTAACGAGTTAATTTACTCAACTAAAGGGTTTTCAATTTTTGGTTTTAATATTTTTAACAGAATTTTATCATGTTTAAGTTGAGTTATTAAACTGAAAACACGAGATGAGTTATTAGACTGAAACTAGTAAGAACTTTATTATTTGAAAATTTACTGAATATTTCAATTTATGTTTTAAAATTCAAAAATTCAATTTTGAACCATGGAGGTATTACATAATGTAAACATTGGAGTACTTTGTACTTGATTGTTGTAGTAACTGAACCGAAGTTTCTTATTCTGAGTCTTCTAACTTATACTTTCATATTCTAAGGCTTTCAAATAACCCCCAAAGGTTAAAGCAACAGGATAAACATTTTCATTCGAAAAAGCCAAGAAGGCAAGGTGCGGTTGTTGGTCTGTTGCGGATCCAATTTCAGGATCATTATCATCTTGATCTGAAGTTTGAAAATTTGAATTAAGCGGTCGTCATGGTAGAGTGCTTATGAAGCGGCAGCGTAGTTGTATTTGTACTTGTTAATAAGCCAATTCAAGCATTTCGTGGCCATAGTACGCTTGATCTGGGTGTCCATTAGTATTTGGATAAGTTGAGGCAAAAGCGGCCATGTTCTTTCTTTTTGTAATAATTATTGAAATCTAAAATTAGTTTACATAACTTTATGAGCTGTAAAGTTNGGCCATGTTCTTTCTTTTTGTAATAATTATTGAAATCTAAAATTAGTTTACATAACTTTATGAGCTGTAAAGTTTCAAATAACTTTTTCGATGCGTTATTTAAAATGAATAAGCGCTAGTCATTGTTAGTGCGCGTTCAACTTCAAAATGCGATATTTACTTATTTCGAGATTAGTATTTTGAAGTCTTAAGGTAAGTACGTAGTTGACGTTTAGCGTCTTAAACGTACCTGGCGGACAATAAAATTTGTCTTAGCGCTCAAATTCGACCAACTCATTCTCAGTTCAAAAAATTTGCGCTCAGAAATAATTGTTGTTTCAAATTTCTGAGCAAGAAATCTAATCCTTTTTTCTCGTCTGCTGTCTCTGTCTCAAGATAGGACGCGCGACGAGAATTTTTTTCCTTCCCATTCTCAATTGGGTTAACTTGAAAGACCAAGCTTATTGCACTTTAAAAAGAGGTTATTAATTTTAAATAAGAAATGAAGGCATTATTAGTTTTAATTAATTCTTAACTTTATTAATCGTCCTTGTATGGAAGAAATTTACAAAAAAAAATTTTATGATTGTTTTGAACTTATATCAGTTATAAACGGACATGTTGATGATCACTCCTTGAGGTATTAGTTACGCCAGGGATAAACCTTTTTGCCAATTAATGACATTTTAACGAAATGTACATTTCTTTGATGTACCTTTTTTCAACATGAACCACGGAATGAGCTTAGAAGTGAGTACTACCCGGGAAAAACAGAGTGAAAAATTTGTAATTATTCTTCCTTTATTCTTGTCCGCTCAGAGTCAGTATAAATTCTCGCTGCATCTGNAGAGTGAAAAATTTGTAATTATTCTTCCTTTATTCTTGTCCGCTCAGAGTCAGTATAAATTCTCGCTGCATCTGGTGCAATTTTCTTCGAGAATTTCTGAACAAGAATTTTATGAACTGCGTACTAGCCTTTTTTAGGTTCAAAAGATCCAAAGTAGTCCAAATAATAATTAATAATTAATTCTACAGTGTTAGAATGAGAACAACCCTCTTTCGTTTCATTTGAAGTTGAGATTTCTTTTGTTGTAGCTGAAGCCCTATCGTCGATTAGGTCTTTCTTGAGGTGTAACTAACTCTTGCTTTCTTTGACTTTTGTCATTTACTAATTCTCGTATTCTTGTATATTTCCATTGTTGTTTATATAGAGAACTAAAAAATTATAAAGTGAGCGCTTTATTAGTATATGGACTGCTTAATCTGATCATAAAATTTATTCAGAAAATTCTCCCCAGTTTGTATGCCTGGGTGAGTAGTATTAGAGTATAGATGTAACTTATAAAGTTACATCTATAACTATGTTGATGTTAATTCAATGAAGATTTTTCTTGAACAATAATTATAAAAACAAAAGAAAATTTTAAGGAGTTTAATTAATAAATTTTTTTTCTGAACTTAATTTTTTTTTATTGCTTCAGAGTTGTAGGGTTAAATCTTAAATCACTAGACGACAGAAAGTTTAAAAAAAGAAGAAACACTCATGTTACAGAACTTGACTAGATTGATCAGATTTAATTTAAAAAAAAAATAAAAATTTTAGTTAAAAAAAAAGCTTAAAAGTGTCATTATAGAAATTTTTAATCAGATGAATGCGACAATTTTGATTAAATCTTACGTCAATTGTTTCACTTTCTCAAATGAAACTCTCTGCCCATCAAGTTTGAGTGAAAAATAAGAAAAAGGAAGAGTCTGGTTATGTTATTTTGTTTTTGTTTAAGCAATGTGAAATGTGAATATTCTTGAAGCTAATTAAAAACGTGAGGTTGCGTCTGAATGTATAAAAAAAAGTAGTATTATAAGATATTATATAAATAGGAGAGGGAGAGTTGATAATTTTGGGAATAAAAAGTAAGTTTAGGGAATTGTAGGAATGAGGATTTCCATGGACCTAAATAAATAATAGCCGAGAGTGAAAGTCAAGAGAAGGAGAAAGTTGGGAGAAGTTTTTCAGTTTTTTTTTTAAATTGGGTTCTTTAATAGTGAGCCGAAGGGAAGTGGGTCTCTGACTGTCAGAGCCTGTCGGATGTCATGTAGTGACAAAGTGGGGTCATAAAGGACAAACTTCTATTCCTATGAATTATCAAAAGATGGAAACTTTCACTCCTTGATTTTCTCTACTTTCTCCTCTCAAAATGGATTTCTTTGTATGGACGCTCTGAGAAAGGATTTAAAATTTAACATTAGAATCTTTTATTCATTTTCCAATTTTCTATAGGACTTGGAGCTCTCTTGGTACGGAGACGGACTGAGAAGGTTTTAGAAAAAAAATATTTTGGAGGGGGTACACTCCAAGTCCTTGACCCTTCAACTAACTTCCATGTCAAGAAACAACAACTACATCAAAGGTTTAGAAAAAATAACTATCAATTTTCAATAACTTAACTAGTTTTTTAAACAATACTTTCCAAAATTTTCATCAAAAGTTGAATTATTTAAACCTTTTTTTCTTTCTTCTTCTTCTTTTAATGATTTATCATCTTTAGTTTCAATTTTCAGTTAAAATTGGTACAAGGGTTACATAATTTCCTAAAATTTAGTCAAATTTTTCATAAAAAACATGTTGTTTTTTTCCTTTTTATTTTTGCTTATTTTTTTTTTTTTTGGATTCTACATGTCGCAATTTTTGACTGTGAGCCGAATAAATCTTCTCTGATTGGTTGATTATTTTTTTTTCTTCTTTATGTCACTCTGACTCTAGATTCGAAGACGGAACCCTTCCATTCTTGTCCATTCTCTCACTCAACCATGGATTTGACACCTGGATCAAATTGGGTGTCTCATTAGAGAAAATTTCGATAAGGACTTTCCGGTTGGCCCAGTGAGTCAGTCATTCTCTTCTGATTGGTCCAATTTCCCTCTGAAGCAATTCCACTTGTTTTTTTTTGGTAACTCCATTGCCCCCCCCCCCCCCTATCCTCTCCCTCAAATCTTCCTAAAAAAACCTCGAAAAAACACGAAATTCAATAATTGGTCGTGCATTAGAATTAGTACTAAATTAGTATCCTTTTATTAAATAATTTATAAGGTCGGAGGTCATTTATTGGTAGTTTCTTTTTATATCCCATTTTAGATACGCCTACAGAGTTCTAGTTGGTCTCAAGTATCCAAATGGGCAACCTGTCGCAGAGATCTACAATGATTCAAACTATGAATCAGTCGAGCGGTCGGGTGGTGTCGTAAGTTTCAACTTACTCCGACAGGATGGGACTTTCATTGGATATTCCCAAGTATAACAGAAAACATCCAAATCCATAAATCCTCAAATAACATTCATAGCTAAAGAATTTTCATGACTTTCTCTTGGGTTCCAGGTGGAGGAAATTGCATTTCTACATCGAATCCACCTTCGCTACGGATGTTTCTGTAATCCTGGGGCCTGTAGAAGATTTCTCAAACATAAACCAGAGGATATACTTCGTCACTTTGTCGTAAGTTAGAGATTATCTAAGGAAACTTTGAATTCTTTTAAATTTCCTTTCTTAACTTACCGGGTTTGAAAAAAAAAGGACGAATCTGAAAGAACCGTTCTCTTCACATTATCATAAGAGTTAAGTTTCCTTTCACTGAAATAAAGTTTACTACGACAGTAACAGGAATCTCAAAGGAACGTTTTCTCTTGGANACAGTAACAGGAATCTCAAAGGAACGTTTTCTCTTGGATGAATTGATTCTATGGCCTTGGACATCCAGGACGAAGAGTCTTCGCTTCTGGACTCACTCATCCGATCACTACAGCCAAGAATTCATATTTCTTTTTCATATTATGCAACTTTTTTATGTTTTTCATTTTTTTCCCCCACGTCGTTCTCCTCTTTTTTCCGGTTCGAAAAATTCTGCAGAACCTCATCATGTGGGAAACAACATGAGGCACCTGGTTTCACTTTCACCTATGAAATCCAATCCTTTAGGATTGGATAATGAAAGTATTTTCTCTACACTTGTTGATTATTTCCTCTGTCTCTCATCCAGAAGATGATGATAGAAGAGAGAGAGAGGAGAAGGTTAATTGGATCAATTGTGAAATTCTGTCGTGTTTAATTTTTTTTTCTTTTTTTGGGTGAAATCATTAGGCGGGTCATGTCTGTGGTGACATGAGGGACTTGGTTGAAGAGAAGCCTACGGGTGCAGTGAGAGTCTCTTTTGGTTATATGACGAAGAAAGCAGACGTTGACTTTCTTCTCGATCTTATTCATCGCTCTTGGCTCTATCCATTTCACTCACTTTCACTCGTAACTATACTACTTTTATCATTTTCTTTTAGTCTAACTTCTACAGAAGAGTAAATTTAATTCATGTGGTTTCTTTCTCTTATGAACCCTAACTATAGGTCAAAAACTCATTTTCATTAACTCCTAGTCAGTGGGAAAGATCCTTGACTCCACCGGATATTCTACATTCTCCTAGACGTCTTCTTAGAATTTTCCTCTATCCTATCAAGTCATGTGCTCCTTTTGAGGTAATCAACAGTTTATAATTACACTAATTAGAAAGTGGTAACGATGGACTAACTTTTATACAGTAAAAACAAACTTTCTTAACACACTAATAACATAACTATGTAAGAACTATTCTGTTCCACGTGTGTCAATAGTAGTAACCTCTCTATAAAAAAAAAAACTTTCCAAAAAGTTTAAGTTTCATAAGAAAAGCTGATGGAATGATGTAAAAATTAGTATTTATACAACTAACTACTTAAGATTTTTTTGATTTTTTTTTTAACTAATACTTTACTAGTACTTTCCTTTTTCATTGAATTTTTTCCTTTTTTTTTTCTTTCTTAAGTTATAAATTTCAGAAAATTATTGAAGCAAAACTTTGAATTTGAAGTTAAAGTTGGTGAAAGTATTAGTAAATCACTTGATATTACATTATTTAAATTCTGTATTAATTTGATAACAAAATGCTTTCAAATAACTGAAAATGTTGTGATTCAGAATTTTCTAGAGTTATACAATCAGAGACCTTAGAGTGCTGAAAAGCATTATGGAAATTTAATACAAAAATTTATATAAAAATTCAACTTGAATATTTATATAAAAGTGAAAGCTACCGATGGCAATTTTAAAGGCAAAACGAAAGACTGGTAAAGAAAGCTCGTCATGTTATGTAAACTTTATATAAATTTGAAAATGAAAATTTACACAACAGTTAACTTAAATTAAGGTAGAGAAAAGACGAAGAGTAGTAAATTTGAATTTGAGAAAAGATCTAGAGGAGAAAGTAAAGGATTTTTTTTTATTTTTTTTGAATATTTTAATAACAGGTGAAAGGTGATTGGCCGTTGGGTAAAGGTGGATTGCTTTTCGACCGTGAATGGCTCATTATGAATTCGATGGGAGTTCCATTGACTCAAAAACGAGAACCAAGACTCTGTTTTCTCCAACCTTCTCTGGATTTGTGCAACAGGAGACTTTGGATCTCAGCCACAGGTCACGAAATCTCACTTACCATCTCAATACTACCTCATTTACATACATTTTCAGAGGAAATGAAAGAAAAAGAGAGAAAGAGAAAAAAAAAAGTAGAGAAAGTAACCTCATTCTAAACCACTTTCTTTTTTATAACAGGTTTCCCAGATCTAAGTCTTCCGCTTGATAATACAACCAATCAGAAGAGAGACATAGAAGCGGAGATATGTAACTCAAAGGTAAGGAAGAAGAAATAGGAATCCATTAGTTTCTCATCATAACGTGGATTCGATCATAATAAAATCAATTTTTAGGAGAAAGTTGAAGGCGGTGAAAGTGAAACTTTTTTTTTTTTTTATATATATANATCATAACGTGGATTCGATCATAATAAAATCAATTTTTAGGAGAAAGTTGAAGGCGGTGAAAGTGAAACTTTTTTTTTTTTATATATATATTTTTTTTAGGTTTGTGGAGAGAAAGTATCAGGAATGGATTGTGGTAAGAAAGTAAATGATTGGATCTCACTCGTCCTCAACCAATCAGGACTTAAAATGATCAGGATTCTCCCCAACTCAAAGAGAAAGCAAAGTGAGCATTAATTCTTTTCAAAAAAAAAAAAAAAGAATCGATTTATGTGATTTTTCAACCGAAAACTCATAAAAATCAACAACAAAGGAGAAACAAGGAATTCGAAAAATTCTATACCATAATTTCTTTTATCATGGGGATAAGAAGAGGATTCAATCCTTTTGATTTTCATCATAAAAATATTGAGTGAAAGTTTGGGAAAGTTTAGTTTTCACTTGTACAACACAATACATAAAAAAAATACATTTCATCTCAAAAGTAATCCTAAAGAAGAGTTGTACTCTTGTGAATTGGAAATTTTTTTTAAATTTTATATTAAAAAAAAACACTATAGGATTGTGAAAATTGGGAATTTTTTTTTAGATAAAAAAAAAACACTATAGGATTGTGAAATTTGGTAGATTTTTTTAGATGTAATTTTTTGATCCAAATTTCTAAACTTTTCTTTCTCCAATTGAAAGTTTTTGAATAAAAAATAAAAAAGTTCGAGTTTCGTACATATTAGAGAATTGGATGAAAGTTGGAAGTTACTAAGGATCATTAACTAATTGAATAGAATTATTCATAATTAAGTTAAATCCTGTTCTTGCTAGTCCTAAACTCGACCTTTGTTCTTCCTTACATTTAATATAAATTGAAAGTGATGGAAATTTGAACAGAGTAAGCGATTATTGAAGTGCAAAATTCAATTTCTTTGAAGAGATTACTAACTCCCTCATGGGATTAGAGAAACTGAAACTCAAACTCAATCCAACCAATTCTTACTAATTTAATTAAGGATATAGAAGATTCAATAATGAAAATTCCTCCTAAGAAAAAAATTTTGTACTTGATTAGAAATTTTTGGAGAGAAAGCTTTCAAAACTTTACTTTGAACTTGAACATTTTCTAAAAATTATGCAACTTAACATTGAAAAGATTATTATGTGAAATTTGTATTTTTTATTTTTATTATTATTTTTAGAGCAAGGATCAACAGCACTGTCACTAGCGAATGACTCACAGTATCTCCTAGTAACCTCAGGAAGTCTACTCCAATTGGCTGGGGATTTAGAAACTAAAGGGATTTCCTACCAATCAGATTCTGCCGAAGAAGATGAGGAAAAGTCAGAAGATAATTGTATTCAAAAGGTTCTAAACCGATTCATCATTATTAACTCCAAAAATTGAAAAAAAAAAAAAAAAAATTTTTTCAAACTTTCACTATTATATTTTTTTTTCATTTTTCAGTCTGCTCGAAATCTCTTGAGAAGATTTCGCCCAAACTTTTTAGTGAGTGAATGGATTCCCTACGAAGAAGAGAATTGGGATCAAATACAAATTGCCTCTTTCATTTTCAAGGTGAATTAAAAACTTTCTACTTTTGTTACTTACAATTGAAGAGGGATGAAAAGGAAAAACTTTTCTTTTCTCACATTTGTAACTTTTTGATAGTTTTTTTTTTTTTTTTTTTTTTTTTTTTTTTTTTGAAAATAGAATAAGCAGCAGGGTACTAGGAAAATCAAAAAAAAAATTTTTTTTTTCTTTAGAAGTTTGTGTATTTATTTTCTTTTTAAATTTAACCCTGCTGCTAAAATCAGTAAAAGTAGCGGAAATTGAAAAAAAAACCCAAAACACTTGGGGTGAAAAAAAAAATGTAAACTTTTCTAACAATACGAAGAAAGTTATTCCATCAAATTGACAATAATTTTTCCACAAAAGAATTATACTTTTTGGTTGTCATTGCCAATCACAAATTTTGAAGCAACTTGACTTTCTAAAATTTTCTAAACTTTCATATTCTCTCTTTCAGAATTATGATTTTAATTTGAAAAAGAAAATTGTAAGTTTAAGAGTTATTTGAGAAAGTCCTTTGGAAAAAGTGGATGAATGGATT
The DNA here is from genome assembly GCA_002738285.1 of Holacanthella duospinosa. Lineage (NCBI taxonomy): Eukaryota > Metazoa > Arthropoda > Collembola > Poduromorpha > Neanuridae > Holacanthella > Holacanthella duospinosa. Next base: position 662,574 of record NIPM01000045.1, on the reverse strand, counting down.
ACTTTTTCCATTTTTTTTTCTCTCTTTGACTTTCTCCACTCTTCCGATGGAAAGAAAAGGGAGAAAAGAAGTAAATTGAAAAATCCTTATCTTTGGGTTGACAAATGCGTTTTTCCTCTCTCTAGAGTGGAGGTCCCTGTAGTCGATGTGGGACTATCTGTTTGGATCAAAAGACAGGTCAGAGGTCATCTGAGCCACTTCTCACACTCGCTGCAAGGAGAAATGGAAATCCAAAATTTGGTATTCACCTCCATACTCTAAATTCTGAAATTGAAAACTCACAAAGTACTATTTCAATCGGTGATACGGTTACCATTGTTCAAAAAATACAACCAAACTCATCAATAACTCATCTCAAACTCAATGTAAAACCACAAGAATCCATCAAAACCTCATCATCCTCGTACTCTTCTCTACTACGTCAAAACCAGCGTCTCATCAGTGATATTGACTGATCACGGTTTCTTCGTCCTTCCAATCCTACATAGTAAGTAAAGTAACCAAAAAAATTCATTTTAGTTTCACAAAAAAAAAAAAAAATCCTTATAAAATTTTCTTCATAATTTGATCAAATAAGTAATGAGAATAACAGAGAGAAATTGCGAACCCAAACAAATTTTCAGTAGAGAAAAATTATTAACCTAAACAAATTTCCAGCAGAGGTCAACAAGTTGATAGATAATTCCTACTTATTATTGTTTACAAGGCACTTTTGGTCTTTCTATTTTTTTTTTCACCTAAAGTTGCCTTTTTATTAGTGTTTATAAGGCACTTTTAGTCTTCCTATTTTTTACATTAAAAGTTACCCTTTAATTCAGTTCGTTATACAAAAATAAGATTAATGAACTATGTACAGTTCTAGTTTTCTTACGATTCGACAACCGTAGAATGATAATATTGTAACTTTATACAGTTACCTTTAGAAGAAGAGTTATTCATCAATAAATCCTGTTTTCACGCTAGAAGAAATATGAACTGATAAATAAATCTAAGGTAAACTAATAATAATAATAATAAAAAGTAGAAAACGGTAGTTAGTGAGAGGTTCAAATTGAGTTGTGAGTAATTAATTACAAGTCATTCATAAAGAATAGACTTTTACTCTGATTCATCATCTGTAATTGGTAGACTTCCGTTTCCGTTTGATAGATGACCATTACTAGTTCGTTTTGACTCACTATTGGTTTCTTCTTCATATTCATCAGTCTCATAGTCCATCATTTCCTCATCACTCAGATGTGACTCACCCAAAATAAATGATGAGAACCTAGAGATGAAGATTTCTAAATTAATTAGTACTGTACCCTTGAGCTGAATTAAGAGAGAATTGAGTGAGTTGAGATGAAGGTGGTAAGGTCTAAGGTATACTTTCTCTTTCAGCATGATGTTCATCTGAATAATTGAAAAGGAAACTGTTGGTTCAAGGGATAGGAGATTAAGACCTTACATATCCTCCTTTTCCCTGGTTAGTTCTAATTAATTATAAAAACCTAATTCCAGGATCTCTGCTGATTTGATAATGAAAAGAAAAGAGGAAGATGGATAATTAATTCCTTGTTAGACTTTCTCGAATGGAACTAGAGAACAATAGATTCTCAACTATTCACAATGGAAGACAATTGGCTGTCCGTTTTCTATTTATAAGACTCCAAATGTCTTCAAGCAATCCTAAGCTTTGTCTTCTCTACGTTATCAAAAATTTCTACCAAATCTTCTCAGTTACCAATGGTATCCGCCAGGGATGAGGGAAGATATTAACTTTCACCTTCGTTCATTCATTGGCTATGACTCACGCTCAACCTGAGTCATGAGCAGTGATAATAAGTGAGCATATTCAATTATAGAGTTAATTGAACTTCCAGCTACACAGTCAATTAAATCAATTCAATAAATCCTCATTTCCAGCTTTATAATTTCTGAGATTTCCTTTTCAATTATTGTTCTTTTGTTACCTTCGAGGGTCTTTGAGTTTTGTAACGAGTTTCCATGAATCACACTGAGGGCTATTGCAGAACTTTCTCAACTCTTCAATACTTTTCGACGTCTCCTTTGCACCCTGAGTTATATACTCTTCTTCTGTCAATAATTTAGCCTTCAGTGGGAACCTCCGTCTCCTTGAACAGATGACATGAATTAGTAATTCACAAACAACGAGAAATTCATCATCCGCTCTTCTTTCAAAACTAGTCAGGAATACACAGGAGACCTAACTCATCAACTTTTCATAACTAAAGACCAACAGTCGTCCTTACTCCATCACTCAACTCCTTTCAATTTATTCTTCCGAACCAATGAGTACTCACCACCATTTTTGAAGAGAGAAGAAGAAACTCCGGGCACAAGAGTGATAGCCGAGGACGATGAGAATGAGGACTGTGGATACTTCTATCAAGTCACTGCTAAGATGTATAAGGGCCAAACTCACTACCTGAAAACAAATTAAAAAAAAATTAATTAAAATGAAATAAAACTTGTTTCATCATCATTTCAAAAGGAAATTATTATTAAAAAATTAATAAAGTTTTGAAAACTTTTAGTAAATTTTGTAAGATGTAAGTGTGGGATTGGGTTTGATTAAGAAATTAAAACTTACCTGAAGAGACCAAGTGATAATGTCAAGTGTTCGTGGATGTGAAGGAGGACCCAGTCGATAGCATGTGATGAAAGCGATTATAGCACCAGTAGTCAAATAGACCAGAATATACGGAAATTTTTCCTGGATCATTTCACTGAAGCGATTCCAAGTCTCACCTGCCAAATACAAGCTAAAAATCCAAAGTGTTGTTATAGTAAAGTAGGCTGGCTTCCCACGAGGCATAATTCGATAAAGGATAAACATTAGAACAAGAGCTGCACCAATCCCTCCCATCAACGTCCCAGACGCATAAAAAAATGTTGTAGATCGAGCAAGTTTTGGAGCAAAAAAAAATAATGAAACTCCAGCGAGAAGAATAATCATGTTCCAAGTGTCCATTGCTGAAAATAAAGGATCAAAGCTTAATGTACAAGAACTCTAAATACTACTTTACAAACTAACACTACTAAGTAATCGCATAATTCAAAATATTTTTCTTACGTCTTATTACGAGCATTGCTGAATAGGGTCGAGCAGTACCTACTCCAACACAAGATGTATTGAACGTTGGGAATGTCGCCTTTGAAACAAATAATCAACGCCAAGTGTAATTATATTATTAAAATCACAGTTAACATAGTAGTTATTATAAAAATTGCACATATGAATACAAACTCACCTCACGTACACGCCATGGTAGTAAATTTTGAGCCCAAAGGATCCACCTAGTTGTTTCCATGTACTTTATGTACACGTCGTTGGAAGAGAATCCTTTGACGATTTTGATGTCATCAGCAGAACTTATAATTCGAAGCTTAAAAAAAAAGATTATTTTAGTTACTAACTTATTGTCAAATTGGATGAAGGTCGAACTAACGTACCTTGGCTGATTTAAAATAGTTGATTAGCTTCTTCGAATCTCCTTTACGACAGAATATATGGAAATGACTGTCATTTATGTCCAGAAGGCGATCATTGGGCTGGAGATGATGAATCAATGGATCCGTTGCTGTTAATCAAAACCAAAAAAATAAGGTTAGGAGTAAAGCACCGTTCGCTGATTGAATCAGCCCATTGCACTTAGGTTGATTTGTTAGGAGGCAGTGGGCTGGCTGACTTTTACTTTTCCGGCACATATTCCTCTATAACACTAACTAACACCAACACTAACACTAAAAATAACTAACTAACTAGTGTTAGTGTTAGTTAGTTAAGTTAGTTAGTTAGTTGGTTAGTTAGTTAGTGGTAGTGTTAGTTAGTTAGTTAGTGTTAGTTAGTGTTAGTGTTAGTTAGTTAGTGTTAGTTAGTTAGTGTTACAAAGGAATATGTGCCGGGAAAGTAAAAGTCAGCCCAGTGGGCTAATACAATCAGCGGACGGTGGTTTACTTCGACCAAAGAATAATAAAGTTAATGAATTGATTCAAGATTATTTATGATTACCTTCAGCAATTACAAGATGAGATGAATATAGAAAAGTAATTCCAATTAGAAATCCAACGTTAAGGCCTGCTGACCTCATTCTATTCCTCTTGCCTTTGAAAATCCAAAGCCAGGATACGGTGACAATACTAGTTTAGAATTTTTTGACTGAAACTAACTGAGTTTAATTAATATTTCAATTAAAATCAATTTAATGAATTTGAACTTTAAATTTCAAATGTAAATGATGAAATTAACGACTAGAAAAAGCACCCGGGTTAAAATTTTGGTAAAACTTAACACATTAATTCACCTCAATTGAAATTCACCATCACTCAGAGTTGGGAAGTAAGAAAAAAAATTCAATGATTCCACAGTTTTACTTTTACTGACTCAATTTGTGTCACTAATTATTGAATAATTCATCAAAGTCATCACACTGTGAGACTTCATCTGAGTCATATTTATAGCTCAATGACTCAAATTATTTTAAAACTTTTAATTTTGATAAAAGGCATTTGTGAATAAAACATCCAATTCATTGAGTCAGGAGACAGTCTCGAGTAATCCAATCTAACTTTATGACTCAAATAACTCTTATTATTCCATAGTTATTCACTGAACACTAAAACAAGTGACTCACAGTCACATTGATTTTGTAAAGTGTAAAAAAAAATTTTCGTGTCTGATCGGCTCAAATTTTATATACAATATTGAGACGGAGCAGCGCCAATAATAATAATTATTATTATTATTTTTGTAGTTTTGCTGTGAGCTTAGTGCTCACAGACAAGATTATTTAATGCAGTTTTGTATGAGTCTGTGATAAGTTCACAGATTCATAATTTGTTTAATTTTTATTGAAAAAAAAAAGCCCCCATGCAGTTCTCCAAAGGAAAGGAACTGCATGAGGACAGTTTTTCTAGTCAGTTGCGTACTGGCCATCAGTAGGCCAAACGTGTTGTGTTCTCTCAATTGTCTGAGAGTGTTTTCTTTGGTTTTTGTTAGTTGCCTGTGAACTTAGTGCTCATAGACAAGTTAAATAAAGTTTGTCTATTATTTGTTGAAAATCAGTCAGTCCATTTTATTGTCTTGTGTCCTGTGTCACCGATCTTGTGGGTCAAGGGTCGTGTCAAGGTTCGTGTCCAGGATCCATACCTCCGTGGATCAGGTTTGTAACTTGGGTTATAGGGATTATTTGGTGGGTCTTGGTTTGGATTGACTGAGAAGTTAGTGTCGCAACTCAGTCTCTGTCTGTATATATCACAGTCCTGTGAGGAGACAGGACAGGCAGAGCAAACCGTCATAATATTGTGACGATGTGGTTACTCTGTCTGTCCTGTCTCCTGACAGGACAGATGACTGGACAATGAGACAGAGTACACCACAGAATTCTCCAATTGGCCAAAATCTCTAAGCAAAACCCGCCCGTCCCAAATTCCCAAAAGACAATCTTACGGATGGTTGACTGGACGAGACTGACGACGACGACTGGACAAGACGACAACGACTGGACAAGACGACAACGACTGGACAAGACGACAACGACTGAACAAGACAATAACGACTGAACAAGACAATAAAGACTGAACAAGACAACAACGACTGGACAAGAAGAAAAATACTAACTTTATTTTCTTATTTGAAAATAACAATTTTCTGAGAGAGAGAGAGAGAGAGAGGATGGAAGGCCAACTTATGGCCTCTAAAACTCAATCGAAACTGCTCCTCCAAACNGGACAAGACGACAACGACTGAACAAGACAATAACGACTGAACAAGACAACAACGACTGGACAAGAAGAAAAATACTAACTTTATTTTCTTATTTGAAAATAACAATTTTCTGAGAGAGAGAGAGAGAGAGGATGGAAGGCCAACTTATGGCCTCTAAAACTCAATCGAAACTGCTCCTCCAAACTCCTCATACAGTTCCTTTTCTTTTGGTGGAACTGTATGAGGAGAGTTTCCTAACCAATCAGGAGACTCCTTCCCCATCCTCTCTCTCTTTCAATCTTAAACATCATACCTGTAAATTAAGTTTACAACATAGTCATAAATTTTAACATAAATTGAATTATAATTATTATAATAATTATGCACTGTCTCTATATGTTACCATTAAATAGGGATTTTGGAAGATACTCTTGAGTCAAGAGTCTTGACTCATGCTCTTTACTGCAAAATGGAATGGCCTATTTCATTAAAACTTCGGGTTAAAATTTTTTTTTTTTTGCAATAAATGATAAGGCTTAAAAAGAGCTTCGAAAACTAAAAGTGTAATTTGTCAAAAAAATTAAACCTCTATGATCACTGGGTCAGAAGTTATGACATTTTGAAAATTGAAATTTTGAGATGTGTTTTTGAAAAATTGTTCTAAGAGAAAAGAGATTGGGATTTCAAAAGAAAATTTTAAATCTTCAAATTTCAAAACATCATAACTTCTTACCCAGTGATCATAAACGCTTAATTTTTTTTGACATCATACAATACTTTTCGAAGCTCAGAAATACTTCAAACTTTGTAAAACTCTTATTATTTATTGCGAAAGAATATTATTTTATGTTTTTTGTAAAGCTGAAGTTTCAATGAAATAGGGTATTATTACTTTCTCCAGTAAGGAGCATATATCAAAAGTCTTTTCCCAATGTCCTATTTTATGATGGTAGTTGAAAGTTCTTGGGGCAGTCAATTCGCATTTCTTGAATTTAAAACCTCAACTTTATTGTTTATTTAAATTTAATTATTTTTGAATGTTGAAAATGAATCAAACATCGTCTCATATTTTGACTTAAAAAGTGTAGTGTTATCTACTTTAAAAAATATTTCCTAATTAATAATTTAAATATTAGTCAGGTTGTAGAAGGATGTACAAGACTGTATAAGGTATACACTTACTAACTTTAACTTTATCTAATTTGTTAAATCTGTCTCATAGTGCGGGTATACTGTGTGATGGAAATAAGATGTTAAAATAATAGAAATGAAAATTCTGCCCATATGATATAAACTCACTAATCACTTCATAACCAACTGAGTCATTTTTACACTTCCCGGGTTCTGTTCTTTAATTTAAATTTTTCCCGCTTTTTATTTTCTATAGACAAATGGTTGTACAGACAAGAAAAACGAAGGAAAAAAAACAACACTTTTTGAAAAGAAGATATTTTACATTTTTTTTTTGGAATCCATCTTTCTTGGTGCTTGGTTAATGTGGAATTCGTTTTTTGATTTGTACTTTCAAAAAATTTGACAGTTGTAAATATCATGTAAAGGTAAGGTTAAAATAACAATGGTATCTTTTCAAAGTTGTATTTACTTCATCAATTTTGAATTTGTTAAGCTTAGCTCTGAAAACTAAGAGTAACGTAAAGCACAATTTGATTTAGCGTATACATAAACAAGTAACAATATTTTCATAATTTTATAACTTCATTGAATTCCTTCAGTGTTCAGTCAATTCATTTCTAAGGTTCAAAATATGAACATCAAGTAGTGTAGGGGTTTTTAAAATATCGTATTTTGATTAAATATCGTTGTAAAATTGCTTCTTATTGCTTACAGATTAAGTAAATAAATCATAATCAATTTGTCGTCAATTTTAGTTGTTGGTGACAGTAGTGGTCTGGTAGTGGCTGTTTGCGCCTCCTGGTAAGGTACGCAGTTAGAATTGCGATTGAGTTCATCAACAGGTGGACTCAACATCAAAACCGTGAAATCCAAACAAATCTCGACTTCGGAGTCTCCATTAACGTTCACTGAAAAAAAAATTTCTGGGGAAAGTTGAATAGTTTTCATTTAACTCTCGCTGTTACTCTCATCCTCATCGTTTGTCTCTTACCTCATCTCATCAAACTAAACCTCTCATCGCATCTCTTCCTGGCAGTCTTGTGGTGAATGGGTGGGTGAGTTCCTTTTTCTACGTTCCGTTGTCAGTTGTTATATGGTGTGGTGGTGGTGTGATGATAAAAAAAAGTTATCTTTACTCCGAATTCGTAAAGTCAAATGTAATTTTGTCTTCTTCAACAGTTGAGGTCTCCAAGTATAAGCTTTGAATAGTGAGGACGACGAGCTGTTTACGGAGAAACAAAAATTCCTAAGTTTGAAAATAATTAAAGAAAATTAAATAAGGTAAGGAAAGAAAGCATGATTTATAAATCAATAATGTATAGTTATTGTGTCATTCAAACTTTATTGTCGTGGGTGACATTTATTATAATCATGAGATTGCGTCGACGGATCATGTCTAACATATCCAGTCAAGACACCTCCAACAGACACTTAAGTAATCTAGGATCTGATCTAAGCAATAATAATATGTTACTTTTGATATTCTTGATTGTGAATTCTCCTAATCCTAATCTTAAACAATCTGGTGCTGGTGCTTCTAATTGTCATTCCATAAGGTGAATCTCCTGAATACATTTGCTTCAAGGGAATCATCCTCAGTCATAGAATAACAATTCTTTTATGTAATAAGTTAGTGTATTGCAAAAGGAATTAATCTAATCTATCCTTAGTTTGACCTTGGACCTGCGACCTGTAAGCAATAATGCACTGAGGTGGTGATTCGTTCCGTGTTATGAAGATGCTGGTGATGTGTTGACGGAGAAGAGCACGATGTTGAGTTACCCCTTCTCATTATCCTCTCATGTTCCCTAACCATGGACACAATTTAGTTAATCAAAATTATCCATTATCATGATTACCTTTTCCTTTCTTTCTCTAGAGCTCACCGGTTCAGGTGGCATTGGTTCTCGCTAATAACGTCCTCATCACTGTTCTTACATCATTTCCACTTTTTTTAATTCTAATTTTGACGATTTTAGGATAAATTACTCTCAATTTTGGAATCGGGATTAATTCTAAATTCTACAAAGATTAATCCTCTCGCTCGTCTTCATTTACTACAAAAAGAGTTCTAATTCTAGTCAGTTTTATTAAAGGTTTAGTGAGTATTCAATCGAATTATCTAGATAATCTATAGCCTAGTACTACCAATTTCTAGCTTCTGCGCTTTTATATATCCGGGTATTTTATTTTTCCTTTTCTTATTCTGCTGCTGGCTGGTAGTGATAAGCAAAATACCAAAAAGGCAGTCTGCCAATCGCCAAAATCGATCTGTTCCGAGGACTTCAAATTCTTGTCCTTAGGAGCATCTTACTTTACCTCATTTCCATTTTTCATTACCATTCCTAACTTACCTTTTATCTTTAAAAAATTTTAACAGAATGGTCACTCTCTTAGATCATTGCTAATATTTGACACGTTAGGTGAAAAAAAACATTCCTCCCAAAAATTTTCACCATGGTTTGGTATACATCAATCGACGAGGAGGAAAATTTGGTTAGAAGTTTATCAAGAAAACAAAATTTGTGAAAATTTGTCATTTATTAATTGATTTTTTTTACATTGCCTAATATTAATACTTTTTGATCATTTTAGATGTCGACTGACGAAGTACCACAAGAGCAAGCTCTTGCAGCTGACGCAACATGTTACCTGGATCATATGACAGCCCTGGACATTGACTCCAAAGCCCCACGAAATCGTCTGAGTGGGATAATTTGTACTATTGGACCTGCTTCTCGTACCGTTGAAATGCTTGAGAAAATGATGGAAACAGGAATGAATATTGCAAGAATGAATTTTTCTCATGGTTCACATGAGTACCATGCTGGAACAATTGAAAATGTTCGAACTGCAACGATCAATTACTCGAAGAAGTTAGGAATGAATTTCCCATGTGCATTAGCACTGGATACCAAAGGGCCTGAGATTCGGACTGGACTTCTTGAAGGAGTAAAAAAAATTTATTTTTTTTTAATTTAGGTAATAGGTAATAAATGGTAACTTGTGTTTTTTTTTTAGGGAGCTTCAGCTGAGGTTGAAATGAAGAAGGGTGAAACTGTGAAGATAACAACTGATACTTCCTTTAGTGAAAAAAGTAATGAAAATATTATCTTTGTCGACTATCCAAACATTGTCAAAGTGATCAAACCTGGGAACCAAGTTTTCGTTGATGATGGCTTGATCTCATTGGTTGTTAACGAAGTCGGTGAGTAAAGGCTTTTAAGATTTTTTTTTTTTGATTTTGTGATATCACCAAATAAAATATTTCCTAACTATTTGACCTTTTTGTGCTCTTATGATTGCAGGAGATGACTTCTTGGTTTGTCAAATAGAAAATGGTGGAATGTTGGGAAGTCGGAAGGGTGTCAATCTTCCTGGTGTTCCAGTTGACCTCCCTGCAGTTTCTGAAAAGGATAAAGCGGATTTTGAATTTGGAATTAAACACGGCGTGGATATGATTTTTGCCTCTTTTATTCGAGATGCAGCCGGAGTTCATGAAATTCGAAGAATTTTAGGTGAAGCTGGAAAATCAATTCTGATCATCTCTAAAATTGAGAATCACCAAGGAGTCAAGAATTTGGATGAAATCATTGCTGCTTCAAATGGAATTATGGTTGCCAGAGGAGACTTAGGTATTGAAATACCACCAGAAAAAGTATTCCTAGCACAGAAAGCAATGATTGCCAAGTGTAACAAGGTAAGTCAACTTCCCAACAACCAATCAATCAAAAATTTGGAAATTTTATTTTTCTTGTACAGGCTGGAAAACCAGTAATTTGTGCAACACAAATGTTGGAGTCAATGATTAAAAAGCCACGTCCAACGAGAGCTGAGGGTTCGGATGTTGCCAATGCAATTCTTGATGGTGCCGACTGTGTGATGCTCTCTGGAGAAACTGCTAAAGGAGACTATCCATTAGAATGTGTAAGTTTTCAGTTGGTTTTTTTATTCTTACACATTTTTAAATATTTGTTAGGAAGTTAGGATATTTCATAAATAAAAAGCACTTTGTGGTTCCAGGTGAGAACAATGGCAAATATATGCAGAGAAGCCGAAGCTGCCCTTTGGCACCATCAACTATTTTCTGATCTTGTTGATAAGGTGACTCAAAAAAATTTGATAAGGAGCTAAACTGAACTTTGAACTGGGTAAATTAGAACTAAAGTAAAATATTCTATGTATCCACAGGTGGCTGTTCCGCTAGATTCCACACATACAATAGCAATAGCAGGAGTAGAGGCATCTCACAAGTGTCAAGCATCTGCTTTCATTGTAATCACAACGACTGGACGATCAGCCCATCTTGTCTCGAAATATCGACCACGGTGTCCAATCATTGCNTTCATTGTAATCACAACGACTGGACGATCAGCCCATCTTGTCTCGAAATATCGACCACGGTGTCCAATCATTGCTGTCACTCGAGATGCGCAAGTGGCACGTCAATGTCACCTCTATCGTGGGATTTTACCTATTCAACACGAAGGTGAGACCGTAAACCTCTGATTAAAACTTTGTGACATGAGAACTCTAAAATATTGAACCATATTTTATAATTTTTCAAATGATTTTGAACCAAGTTATTAAAATAATTTTGATATTATTCTAATACTTTTTAGCTGCGGTTCTCCCTGATTGGATNTTCATTGTAATCACAACGACTGGACGATCAGCCCATCTTGTCTCGAAATATCGACCACGGTGTCCAATCATTGCCGTCACTCGAGATGCGCAAGTGGCACGTCAATGTCACCTCTATCGTGGGATTTTACCTATTCAACACGAAGGTGAGACCGTAAACCTCTGATCAAAACTTTGTGACATGAGAACTCTAAAATATTGAACCATATTTTATAATTTTTCAAATGATTTTGAACCAAGTTATTAAAATAATTTTGATATTATTCTAATACTTTTTAGCTGCGGTTCTCCCTGATTGGATGGAAGATGTAAATGCTCGTGTAATTCATGGAACAGAATATGCAAAGAAGCGTGGAATGATTAAGAGCGGAGATGCAATAATTGTTTTGACAGGATGGAAAAAAGGTTCTGGATTTACAAATACAATGCGCATCATCTACGTCGATTAACCGTCTCACCAATCATAGTTCTTCCGTTCAGTCATAATAGTCAACAACTGTATTATCTAACTCTGATCTTTTTAGCATCTCAAACATCCACAGGTGGACTCAAAACAAAAAAAAGAATGGAAAATTAAAAATAAGTTTCCTTAGAACTAGAGGACAAAAATGAAGGAATGGGTGTTTGGCTTTAATTGAAAATTTTTCAAATGTAAAAAAAAAAAAAAAAAAAAAAAAAATTAACACACAAGAACGAAATAACTTGACACGAGCGAGTATATCAATTTACAGTTTTGTATTTGATTTTTCCAAATTTTTAACGATTTTTTTTTTGACAATTGAGGTACTAAATTCTATTTTCGCTTCAATCCAATGAAGATCTAAAAAATCTATGCTCTATTATTCTATTCGGTAATGGAGCAACACAGGGCTCATTCGTAAACAAATGCATATTTGAGAAAATACTTTGAGTAGTATAATGTATAAATATAAGAATTTGTTAGTTCGTCATTTTTTTTTTAAATACAAACAAATTGCTGGAAGGAAAATTGGAATAATTACTATTTCTAACAAAGGTTACTTGGTGTGAGGATTTCCAATGATGAGAGTCTTGTTGTCAAGGTTAAAATGTGTGCTAATGTAACGTCCACCAGGTGTGATTGGTGTATCAAATCCAGGAGCCAAAACGATGTTTGGGATTGATCCAAAATTTGAGACAATGGCAGGCAAAACAGTTCCCAAATAGGAATTCATTTCCTTCTGAATCTGTCCCAGTCCAGTGATGGATCTCAAATGGCTCAAAGCCTTTGCATTCTGTTGTGTCAGTTCCTTGTTCCGTTTTGTGAGCATAACATTGTCTTCGTGTAGTTTCAGATTTTCTGTTTCCTTGGCTTGAAGAGCTGCCTTCAAGTCTTCAAGCTCTTTTTTCTTCTTGTCTCTGTTCGCCTTAGCTGCTTTGGCATTCCGAACAGAAGGACTCTCATCTTCGTCAAGTTCATATTTTTTAATTTTTTTGTAAGCAATGGGTGACGAAGGATTAGTAGTAGTTGTTGGAGCAGCTCCACGCTTTCGTACACGGGTTGAAGTGACATTACTATTGTTCATAATAGGTTTTACATCATTCTCATTTGTGATTGTTTCTTCAAAGTATGGAAGCTCTTTAGAACGAGGTGCTTGGTCAGACTTTCGACGATGTACAATTTTCTTAGCTCCTCCAGTTACATTTCCAACTTCTTGTTGAAATTCGAATGGAATGATGTATCCACTAAGACTTTGTGTGATTTGAATTTTGTTGTCGAATTGAGTAAGCATAGGAGCAACTACCAATTCTTGTTGCTCTAGAGCATGAGGTTGGACGAGTGATTGCATAAATGAAGTAGGAATTATTTCACACGGAGCAATAGAAGTCTGATTTTGATTGTCATTGCTGAGCTCAGGCTCGGCAAAAGGTACGAGAAAATCACAGGGGTCATCCTGAAGAAAGTTACTGGTCATAAAATTAGATAGGAATCCAGGGCTTTGGGTCTGTTCGTAGGAACGTTTGATTTCCCACATTTGATTGATAAGGTTGTTAGGATCGTCGGAATCTGAGAGTGCAAGTGAGTCTTTAGCAGCAGGTGTTGCTGGACAGCTGATTGATGGTGAGGTTTGAAGCTCGCAAACTTCTTCAGCCAAGTCAGCCATGACTTCTGGACCAGTTAAGTCTCCAAATTCGAGATCAAAGAGGGCCGTATTCCCGTATCCCATCATTGTATTTCCCTTGTCTTCCTTTGGGAACAAATCCCAAGTCGGTGAGATCGGATCCAGATTCGCTTCCGACCAAGCCGTTTCAAATTCTCGAATGGAGAAATTGAAGAATCTTTTTGAAAAAAGAATATTTAGTCGCATAAAAAAAGTGTTCATTTTTTTTTTCTCTTTTCAAGAAATTAGATCACAATTCAGTGTCTAATTAACCCAAAAAAGTTAACTGACTACTCGTACCTGTCAATAATGTGCGTTGGAGTCGGATTCCGACCTTGTCCAAAATGTGACGTGTAGTCTAGAAAATTTACAAAGAAAAAAAAACAAAATTAGGACATCTTGGTTGTGTAGTTTCGATATAGTAACAAACAAAAAGAGATTGAGAATGGTAAAGAGAGAGAGAGAGAGAGAGAGAAAAAAAAGATGGGAATTCCACAAAAAAAAAGTGGATCTATTCTATAGTAAAATTGCTGATGCAACTTCAAGGTAAGGTCGGGGACCTGCTCATGTGATCTACGAGATGACTAATCACATAATTAGAACTATAGGTAAGGAGAAACAATGTTTAAAATGAAAGAAAACTCAGNATGTGACGTGTAGTCTAGAAAATTTACAAAGAAAAAAAAACAAAATTAGGACATCTTGGTTGTGTAGTTTCGATAGTAACAAACAAAAAGAGATTGAGAATGGTAAAGAGAGAGAGAGAGAGAGAGAGAGAGAGAGAGAGAAAAAAAAAAGATGGGAATTCCACAAAAAAAAAGTGGATCTATTCTATAGTAAAATTGCTGATGCAACTTCATGGTAAGGTAGGGGACCTGCTCATGTGATCTACGAGATGACTAATCACATAATTAGAACTATAGGTAAGGAGAAACAATGTTTAAAATGAAAGAAAACTCAACTAATCGAAAAAAATAATTGATAATAATTATTGAAAAAAGTTCATCGCTGTTTCCGACGATTCACCGTGTGCAAAATTAAACTAAACAATCGATAAGGTTCACTTTGCAAAGGCTAATATGACATTTCAATTAAACGATTACACCAGTCTCAAATAATCTACTAACTTAGCTACTAACTTGATTATTATACAATTGAATTCAATACTAATTCTCTCTTGAACAAAGAATGAGACCTTCGTCTACTGCAGACTGCAGGTCAAAGTCTAATAAAAATTAGGCTACAATAATTATAATCCCGTGTGCATAAAAGAAATGACGATAATTAAGTACCTCTATCCAAATCCAATCGACTAGCTTGTTGAGGTAATTGTTGAGTTGATTCACCCACTTCAAAGCACTATAATTGCACTACTGAAATTGATTGAAATTAAACTTGAGGACCTTAACGACGTGACACTACCTACAGCACTGAACTCTGGCCAGAAACTGAACTGCCGGAGGAGTAGAATCAAGGATTTCTTTCATTTCATGTCTTAACTTGTTTTACATTGTAGTAAAATTGAATTTGAAATTGAATTTTTAAATCCTATACAAATTCAGCACTTTCGTATTCAAAACTATGTATACTTTCCTACTACTTTTTGTTAAATATGTGCTCAAATCTGAAAGGATTTAAAAATTACATAATGACGTAGGTTTTTTTTCGTTTTTCTCTTTATGCTTTATAGATCCAGTGTTGATCTTGCAACACTGAAAATTTGACTCCGCCTCCTGACCGGAGTTACATTGTCCCAAATTAACAAGAATCGACAAGAACACGACGATTTATGAATTTGAATTTACCACTCCGCAAAATTCTCGCAATCTCATTGGTTGAAAATTACGTCAACTAATCCGGACCTTTTATTTACTAAATAAATTTATTAAATACTTACTAAATTTAAATAAACTTATGAAAATCAGCTGTTAAATTTCCATCATTAAAATACTCTCTAATAATATCTTCTCTTACAATGAATTTTATTATATTTTTTTTTTTGATTTTTTTTAGAGAAAAACATACTCTATTGAGAGAGTTTCTCCAGTGTTTACATAAAATAATAAAATATAGTGTTCATCATATTAGATCTCCAACTGACCAATCTGTGCTCAGAAAGAGAATGAAGAGAAAAAAGAACTAAATAGATTCTTAACTAATACAGTATTGGCTTCCAGTTCTTAAGAAATTACTAAATCATGCTTTTAGATTTTTTTTTTTTTGATCTTTGGAAAACTAATTGTGATGTAAATTGCATTATTAACCGGAAGAATGATCTGCGTTTTTTTAAACCTCATTTATCGCAATGTAAAGCTTACACNTTTTTTTTTGATCTTTGGAAAACTAATTGTGATGTAAATTGCATTATTAACCGGAAGAATGATCTGCGTTTTTTTTAAACCTCATTTATCGCAATGTAAAGCTTACACAAAAAAAAATGAACTTAAGATCACAGGAATAATTAAAAAATTATATACGAAAGCAAAATTATAGCTTAAATAATTTTCTTCCGATTTATAATAATTTGCTAAATTATTTCTCGCTTCTTAATTATAATAAATGTAAAATATGTAAAGACTGTTCTCAACCAATAATTAGAGAACATGAGAACAACAACCTATTTCCACTTGTCCATTGACTCCTTTAGCCAATCTGCTTTTAAATTATTGTTATAATTTTACAACTTAATTAATCAAGTGATACAAAAAAAAAAAGCTATTATTTCAATTAAGTAAGTCCACTCTGAATACTTTTGTAAAGAACTAGAAATCGTCTGACCTTACTTTCTGTAATCGTTTGAACTCATTTGATTCTTTCGTCATATCCTAATAAATCTATATAGTCCAATTTGCGTCTTAATAATTAATTATAGCACATTCTTAGACCTAATCGAATTTACGCCCTCCTGTAGTTGATCCATGATTAGCTAGTAGTAGCCATAGTTTCATAATAATTATTGTTGGTGGGCTGTTGTAAGTAGAAATTTCCTGATTTAATCTGGAGGGAGATAAGTGAAGAGCTTGAATTTATCACGAATGTGAGGCCGTACGTCTTCGTTCTGAAATATTAAAATCACATTGATCAAATTATGTACAATGTAAATCTAATTTGTCGAAAAATATTATATAATGTGAGATAATTTCTTGTGACATCAATAAGATGATCGGTATATCACTTACCATTAGTACTAAACTTTCTAAAAACGGAACTAGTTTCATGAGCTCTTGATCATTTTGATCCACAAACCAACTTTCTATTGGAATCCCATTCTCCAACTAAAGAAAAACAAAAAATATTAATAAATAGTGAAAATATTAACCATAAAAAACAAGTGTGGCATCGATGCAGCTAAAATCCACATCGGCTGATGTAACAGGTTACTTATTGGACATACCGATTCATCGGCTTGTAACCCGACGAATTTTTTTAAATCACAACACAAAGGTTTGAATTGAATTGAAAAAGTTTTAAGGTAATTTTGAAAGGTTTTTTTCCACCATATTAATATTAATTTTTACTTAAATCGGCAAAACGTAGTTTCAAGTTTTGTTTATATCGATGAAAATAGAAGGCCACATCGGGTACTTCAAATTTTATTTTATAATCTGTCTCGTGTCTACCTGGTAGCCAAATGCTTGGATGGAATTGTCAACAATGATGACCTTGGAGAGATCTCTACCCAAAATGCTCAAATCTTTGATGTATTTCCCATTGATACAAAGGCAATGCTCACGGAAGAGACGATATCTGCACAACCAAGGTCAAAATCTTAGTAACGGAAGATTATATTGTATTTCTTAATGAGTGATAACAACATGCAACTTGTTCTATAAACTTACTTGATTAACTTTCTCTCAGGATCCAACAAATCAAGAATTTTATTTGCATATACTTTTTTGGAAGCGGTGAATAAAATAACTTCAAACATGGGTGCCACCTTCTCCAGAAACTCTCGAAAGTATGGTCTCGTCCTCCCATAGACCTAATGAAAATATTTCCATATAAATTCTTTTCATACAATCTTTAATAACTTGTGACTTCTGACCCTTCCGCGCATTCTATAGTCGATATTATGTATGGACTAAAATGAAAATAAGAAGTCACGAGCCATTGGATTCTGATATAATAACAATGTCTATAATAATATGACCAAGTTCAAGCTCAGAGGTGTCAGGTTATAATCGTTCAGAATATGGCTAATGGTATCACAATAATATATTGGACAGTGGTCCACAGATAATTAAGACCTATGGAAGCTACTTTTGTTCCATGCCCTTTTGCTGTCCAAAGCAGGTTAGTTTTTTTTTCGCAGAGAAAGTAGTTTACTTTAAATTTTTTCTGGGGACACTTTTCAATTTCAGAAAGACCATTGAAAAGTTAAGTATACGAAGTTGAAAAAATTAAGTCTCCACCATCCATGTTTCAGAAGTGAATGATGTTTTGAAAATTGAAATTTTTGGATATTCTTTTGAAACGCCCATCTTTTAGTGCATCATTTCACAAAAATGTCAAAGATTTTCAATTTACAAAATATCATAACTTCTTCCCTAGTAATCGTAGAGACTTGATATTTTGACGTCAAACGCTACTTTTCAATGATCTTTCTGAAACTGTAACAGTTTGACCAGAAAACATTTTGTTTAGAAGATATAACAAAATCTGAAGACCAATCCTTCCCCAGCAAAGAGCATAGGACAGAGTAGCTTTCAGCGGTTTTAAGAACCTATGGACCAGTGTATCTAAAATATTTTTATAAATTTATCTAACCTGATAGGTACAGTCCTGACACATGACAGGAAATGAGAACGCTGCATCATTCATTTCTTGGAGGCTGCAGTGAACAAGCGTCTCGTCCAGATCCAAAACAAGACTGTATTTTGGAGAACTTCGAGTTTTTAACGGCAAAACTGGAATCCGAGTTTTCATTTCGTCAGTAAGTGGTGGAAGGTGTTTGATGAAGACATAGGGATTGAGGTCCCAATACTCGTCATAGTAAATCTCGTTCGTCCCATCTGAATAGCCCATTTAAAAATATTTTTTTTTAGTGCTTTATAGTTCATAAGAGTCACTGAGTAAATCGACACACGTCTGACACAAATCGCAAAGAACGACTGATTGAGTAAGCAACAGGCAAACAATCTCAGAAATTATCGCTTCGCTTGCTCCCTGATGACTCTTAATTTCCTGACGAGAAGAAATAAAAAATTAGCAGTACCAGCAGCATTGACAAACTGTATGGTTAACTGTCCCGAATAACCGAGGGAGAAATAGTCACTTGATAGATAACCTTTGAAAAGCTAGATTGAATCACTCCTGTAAATATTTTCCTCTAATCAAATGGGATCAGCAGTGTCCCGTGGCCCAATTCCCAACAAAAATTATGTCCATTGGTCCTATTTATTATCTCTGTCACTATTTTAACCAAAAGCAACCAAATTTTGTTTCCCAACACCAAAGGTTATCAATATTTTGTAATCTTTTCCCTCCTCGCAATTTTTGCTCCTTCATCTCATAAGCATACATGGTTGAGTTATTCCTGTTTTTTTTTTGTTTGAACTGACACGCAAATAGGATTAAAAACTTCTGTGTAAATTATTTTCTTGACATGTATCTCGTGTCAACTGTTATGTCCGCAAACCAACTCATCTGATAAATTAAAATATTACAAAATCACAAATTTAACTCAAGATGATAAAAACGCAATGTTTTTAGACCAAAGAATAATGAATGAAAAGTCTTACTGCTGTAATAGTTGTAAATAGGCGCCGAAATGACGGTTCCATCCCCACCGTGGCTCTGGAGAGTAAAAAGTGAGGAAGAAGATGTATCAGTTTGGACAACTTGAGTCTCCTGGGTCATGAATTCTGCTGAAGAATTATTATTATAGTACTGATGTTGTGAGCTAGAAGAAGGCACAATTTCCATATTGTTGCTATTATTGATGTTGTTATTCGGTTGATTGTTGTAGATGTAGGAAGAAGGCATTAGCTGATTGTACTCATGGCCAACTGTACAAGCACCACTAGGACTAAAATTGAGGAGTGGACTCAAGTGAGAGGAAGATGAGTCGTAGGAACCAGGGGCAAGGGCCAATGGTAGTCCATCTGGGATCCATTCCTCAGACCCTCCTCCACTTGTCCCTGAAAAATTACCATGGACTTTCGGAGGTGGGTCAAATACACCATTTGGACAATACTCATCATCTTCGTGAAGGAAATCAAATTCTTCGTAAGCTGAAAGGTCAATTGAATTTGGATCATCAAATACTACTGACTCATTCAGTGGTTCTGCTAACAATGGTGTTGATGAGGCATGGAGTGATGATGATGTCGACGATACAGGGTCTTGGACTTGACTGACAGAAGATGAACACATAGTAGTGTCCGTTTCAGTCCCAATTTCACTCAGAGTTTCATGTTCAGTATTTGGTACAGGTGGATTTGTTGTAGGAAGTGTTAATTTTGGTGGAGATTTTGATCTGGAACGACAAGTGCTAGATGAACTCGAACTAGAATCTATTCCCTCACCTTCAGTACCACATTTTGTAACAGTTTCACTAGTAGTTAGCATTGTAGTACTAGTTGGAGAAATTATTGCATGACACTCATTAGTAGTTGTAGATTTGGGATGACAACGTCGGAGTAAACGTGACCGTGGTTGTCCATCAGAAATTTCACTTCTATCGCTGCTCGTTGTAGTTGTATTTAAATTTCGAGACCTTAAAACTTTCTTCGGCGTCTCCTCTGCCACCTTGACTTCCTGACTTCGTCCTTTACGTCCTCCAGGAGCATTCTGAGGTAGAGTTCTTGGAAGTGGTTTTCTAACGGATGTTGTTGATGATGGACGAAGAAGTAGATTACGGGTTCTAGTACGGGTTTGAACAGGTGATTGATACGTCCCCCTCTGACTCACACGTTGAGAACATCGAACTCCGGTAGAATTACGTAATTTCATCGATACTTGATCAAAAAGTTTGAAAAAAAAAGTAGATGCCGAGTCTTCCCGCGCTCCCTATTTATACAAAATAATCTACTAAACCAATGAAAAAAATATAAGTCAATCCTCAGTCAAATTATCGCTAATTAACAAGTTAACTTAAAGTTTAATTCTAAAGTAAATTGTAATTACTTACGTTGATTAACGAGTTAAATCGTCAAATACAAAAGTATCCTATTTAGCCAAAATCATTAACGTGGAGAATTGATACTCTTCTTCACTGATTACTCTTCTACAACGAAATTCCTGAAGTAAGTGACTCCATGAGGAAGAAAGGATTGAATTAATTATAAAATTTTGAGTTTTTAATTAAAATTGATTGATTAGTGATGGAGATTAGAAATTTTTTTTTCAAAACTAATGTAAAGACTTATAAGAGTGTCCAAATAACCTCTGACATTTCTCATTGGGTTAAGATAAGGAGGGAAAAGGTAGCAAGGTTAGCAAGGTACTCGAAAAGGTTGTGAGAAAAAAAAATAGTGAATCATAGGAAAATATTTAACATATTCCAGTATGGCAACGGCACAACTTAATCTCTCACCAACGGGCTAAAAAATACTTTTTTTTTTAATTCAGAAAATTTTCAAAAATTTTTTTTAGAATTTTTATTAAAATTTTTTACTCTACTCTCTTGTTATTTTTACAATCGGCAACCGGGTAAATATTCAAAGTAAATAATTCTACTAAAAGTCTATTAATATTCAATAATAATGTCCTAGAAATTTCAAAAATTTAAACTTCTATAAAAGAATTCGAAAATAAAATCTAAAAATTCCTATCTGATTGAATCGATTTGAATAATTAAAAAAAAAGTATCTTCAGAAACCTTTTAATAATAATACATTACCTAATAATGAAATTTCCCAAGAGTTAGGAATTTATGAAAAAAGTTAGACACAGTTGAAGGAAATGAGGATGATGCTCGACTGTTATTGTAAAAAAAAAAAGTAGAGACGCATCAAACTGAATTTTTCTAAAAAATTTTTTTTTGTCATACATATTTGCCCATTGGTTAAATCCATTTAGTCAATATTATAATAATATAAAAGTTTAAATAAATTAGACTCGTTGCCGTTATCGATTCAATAATGAATAGTTCATATAAGAGGTTCATTTGGTAAGAGACGAGGAGTTTAGCACCATTTCCTGATTGTTGTAATCAGCCTAATGTACGAACCCATCATTACACTAGTGTTTAGATTTTTAGGGTTAGGTTGAATAGGACTACACTACTGATACAATCAGAGGAATGTGATTTACATCTTACCAGTTTGGTCTGAGTCACATGACTCTGGGAGTCATGAGTCTGACTCTAGGGAGTTTATGACACAGGAACTTTACACAAATCTACGCAAGCTATTGGTATCCCTCTAATGTCTTCTTGAATTTTGGGAGTCAACTCTGACTCCGTGAGTAACGTTATACAAAAATCAAGAATCTGGTAGAATAATCTGAAATTAAAATGTATTACATTTAGTTAAGGTTGCTTGACAACAAAATTTTTTGTTGTCAATATAACCTGGCGTTTAGTGATGAAACTGCGATGAGAAAATATGTAAAATAAGGCGGATGCTTATAAAAAACTTTTGGAGGCAGAGTCATGAAATGACTCCCGATTTCCAAATACCCTGAGAGTTAATCATGAGAGTGAGAGTGAGTGTGAGAGTCATGGAGAACACTACTGAGAAATGTTAGAATTACAAGAATGAAGAGCTGCTAACCTAGATCCTGTCGAGTGCCTGGTGACAAGGGGTCAGTTGGGTAAAATATGAGTAAAATATAATCTTACCAAAATAAGAGGGTAGATTTTCTATTTTTTGAGTTCTCGTCTTGCGCAGTAGCCTCTTTACCTTTGTTACATTAAAAAAATGAATGTGGATAAATTGAAATTCCTCTTTTTTCTCTCTCTTCTGTAATTCTGCAATTTTTTTTATGAGTCTGATCCTGATCTGAAATATTATTTTATTTGCATCTTTGTAATCTGCAAATTTTACCTTACCCGTTTCATTTCCGTATCAAAATATTAAAAAATCAGTTGTAAATTTACCAATCTGTCATTTTCATTTATTGTTACTATTTTTTCAATTTTTATTAGTCTTAAGTTGGGTCTGGGTGAAAGAAATTTTTGAATAATAATTATTATTGTTACGTTCTATAAGTTTGACCTCTGACCACTTTCCGACCTACGCGACGACGTCGTGATGTCGAGTAATTCGAGATCATCAGGATCTGCAACACAGGCAGCCGCGGGGTTAGGAATTGGGGTCACTTCTGATTTGGATCAAATATGGGACGACCTTAGTAAAGGGATTGAGCAAGTATACGAACGCCAATATATGCCCAAACCACGATACATGGAGCTTTACACGTAAGAATACATGATACATGAATGATTTTTTAGTGAAGAGAAAGAAAAAGTTTTAATTTAAATTTTTTTTTGGAATACTTTTAGACATGTATACAACTACTGCACAAGTGTTCATCACCAGCAACATCCAGCCAGACCAATTCAAACAGGACGAGGTGGCCGAAATCGTGGAGCTAATAGTAGCTCTGTTATACCTGGAGGTGCCAATAGTTGTAGTGGTGCTCAGTTTGTAGGTCAAGAACTCTATAAACGACTCAAAGACTTCATTCATGCATATCTCATCAAACTCACGGCAGTAAGTAGAATTAAAATTCTTTACGAGTAATAGTGAATGTCCTCAGGATTTCAAAATTAATTACAGGAAGGTGAAGAATTGATGGGTGAGCAAGTACTGCAGTTCTATACGAAACAATGGGAGGGCTATCGTTTTAGTTCGAAAGTTCTCAATGGCATGTGTGCATATCTCAACAGGTGAGTAATAGAAACTATGAATCATTTCCGACGAGCTTTTATTACTCAAAATGATATTTTTACAGGCACTGGGTGAGAAGGGAATGTGACGAAGGAAGAAAATGTGTGTATGAAATATTCCAGTTAGCTCTTGTGACTTGGAAAGAGACTTTGTTTGACAAACTTCATCGGCAGGTAATTTTTAATGTTGAGGTTGAAAACTGTTAACTCGAATGCTAACAACTAATGACTACAAGGTTACGAATGCAGTCCTGAAGCTTATTGAAAAGGAACGAAATGGAGAAATGATCAGTAGTGGATTGATTAGTGGCGTTATAAAATCATATGTTGAATTGGGTAAGTTTTTGGTTTTTTTTTTGTTAGATACACAAGTAATAAATTTATTTATGTCTTTTAGGATTGGATGACGAAGACACAAATTCTTTAGGCCTAGGTCCCCAGATTACTTCAGTTCAGAGAGCAGGACCTCACTTAGGAACTTATGAAAAGCACTTTGAGCTTCAATTTCTAGAAGATACGGAGACATTTTATTCGAATGAGTCTGTGGAATTTCTTCAACAAAATCCAGTGACAGAGTACATGAAAAAGGTAATGAATCATTCATTTAATTTAAATTAAATAGGCTAAACTGAAATTCTGATTGATTCAATTACAGGCTGAACAGCGACTGAATGAAGAACAACGACGCGTGGAAGTATACCTCCACATGACAACAATGTCCAAATTACTCAAGAAATGTGAGACTGTTCTCATTCAGAAGCAGTTGGACACTCTCCATCAGGAATTTAGAAACCTTCTACATCAAGAAAAAGAAGAGGATTTGGGAAGGATGTTCCAGCTCGTGGCTCGTTTGGATGACGGGCTGGAAGATATGAGAGAACACCTAGAGGTTCATATATCAGTTCAAGGCTTAGCAGCTGTAGAAGAACTTGGAGATGTTTCCAGTATCGTAAGTGGGAATCTTGCTATCTCTTGGTTATCTTGCAGTAAATTTTCGAGTTAGCGAAATTTTGGTAATGGCTACCTTCTACTCGCAGGATCCGAAGAATTACGTCGCCACTATTCTGGACGTACACAAGAAGTATAACAAGATGGTTGTGACTGCTTTCAGAAGTGATTCAGGATTTGTGGCATCATTGGATAAAGCCTGTGGAAAATTTATCAATAACAATGCAATTACCAAAGCCGCTGGAAACAGCACTCAAAAGTCACCGGAACTTCTCGCCCGTTACTGTGATATCCTTCTGCGCAAGTCGAACAAGAATCCAGAAGATCAAGAACTGGAAGAAACGCTCAATCAAGTGGTATTGTACTCACAAGTTTAACACCAGAAATTTCTTTCTCAACAATAATTGTTTTAGATGGTCGTTTTCAAGTACTTGGAGGATAAAGACGTATTTCAGAAGTTTTATTCTAAAATGTTAGCTAACCGCCTTGTTTCGAACTTATCTGCAAGTGATGAAGCAGAATCATCCATGATTGGGAAACTCAAACACGCCTGTGGCTTTGAGTACACTTCAAAGTTACAACGAATGTATCAAGTGAGTTTATAATTTGGTAAAATAAAATTTTAATCGATCAATTAATATTATCTTTTTATCTAGGATATTGGTCTTTCAAAAGATTTGAATGACGATTTCAAGAAAGATCTGGCCAGGTTGAATATCCAACTGACCATTGACTTCCACATACAGATCTTGTCATCAGGCTCATGGCCATTCACGCAGTGTCAAGAATTTGCTTTACCATCTGAAGTGAGTTTCAAAAATTTTTAACTATTAATGATTTACTTACATATTTCTCATACAGCTGGAAGTAAGTGTAAATAAGTTTACCGAATTCTACAATCAGAAGCATAGCGGAAGGAAATTGAGTTGGTTGTACAACCGCTCAAAGGGAGACATCGTTACGAATTGTTTCAAGAATCGCTACATTTTCCAAGCCTCCACTTTCCAGATGGCCGTTCTCCTTATGTTCAACACTGCCGATTCGTATAGAGTAGGAGAACTCATGGAAGCAACCAAACTCAAGTTAGATGTTATGTCTCAGGTTAGTAATTTAACTTATGTATTCATTCAATTACTATTTACAAATGTATATTAATTTTTCTAAGTTTTTTTTTTTGGTTTAAAATTTATACTTTTAGGTTCTGCAGTCCATGTTTCGTGTGAAGCTACTTCTCTGTGACGAAGCTGAAGATGATGTAAATGAGACATCAGTAGTGAANCAGTCCATGTTTCGTGTGAAGCTACTTCTCTGTGACGAAGCTGAAGATGATGTAAATGAGACATCAGTAGTGAAATTGTTCAAAGAATATAAGAACAAGAAGCTTCGAGTGAATATAAATGTACCATTGAAAACAGAAGTAAAACAAGAGCAAGAGCAGACACACCAGATTATCGAAGAAGATCGAAAACTCCTTGTCCAGGCAGCTATCGTTCGAATTATGAAAATGAGGAAAGTACTCAAACACCATCAACTAGTGATGGAGGTTATCAATCAACTCGCTGCCCGCTTCAGTCCCCGCGTACCCACCATCAAAGTAAGAATTTTCACAGTAACTTATATAATTCTTAAATTTTTATTTCTTTTTAACTTCGGATTCTTTATAGAAATGTATCGACATTCTCATCGAAAAGGAATATCTGGAGCGAACCGATGGTCAAAAGGACACATACTCTTATCTGGCCTAGAGACTCCGTCCTCTTCCAAAATCTAACCCACACGATCTCATTTCGAGAGAGTCGCCGTTCCCTAAAACATTTCTTTGAAGGAAAATTAATATTGAAAGTTAACAATGAATAATTATTATTGTTGAAAAGAAAATTATTCATTATTGACTCAAAGTGTCTCTTTGTTAGGTACTTTTTAAGTGAATGATTTCAATGAGCCAGCATAATCTCCTAAGTACGTTTTCGGCAATGTTTAGAAACTATTACCTTATAATAAGCCTTCAAATTGGCATGAAAAATTATTGTAACAATGAAGCTAAAGAGTCGGAGAATTCGTGTTACTCCGAACAAACAGTGTATTCTCTCAAAATTATAAGTTTGAAAGACAAAAATGAAGNGGAGAATTCGTGTTACTCCGAACAAACAGTGTATTCTCTCAAAATTATAAGTTTGAAAGACAAAAATGAAGCGATGATGGTTGTTGACTCCCAATAATATAGGATTATTAAATTGTTCTTTAAACAATGGAATGGATTTTTTTTTAGAACGGAAAGAGATCATTTTGGTAATTACAAGTCAAGGCCCATCATCGTTTATAAAAACTAGTGTAGGATTTGAATTATTAATATTAGTACTTTTGATACTAGTTTTCTTACAGTATTGGTAACAATTGAAGAGAAGATGTATTCAAAGCTTCTGATTNGCGATGATGGTTGTTGACTCCCAATAATATAGGATTATTAAATTGTTCTTTAAACAATGGAATGGATTTTTTTTAGAACGGAAAGAGATCATTTTGGTAATTACAAGTCAAGGCCCATCATCGTTTATAAAAACTAGTGTAGGATTTGAATTATTAATATAGTACTTTTGATACTAGTTTTCTTACAGTATTGGTAACAATTGAAGAGAAGATGTATTCAAAGCTTCTGATTNTTAGTACTTTTGATACTAGTTTTCTTACAGTATTGGTAACAATTGAAGAGAAGATGTATTCAAAGCTTCTGATTGGTTTATTTTTCCTCCAATTGTTATGGAGCGTGAAGAGTGAGACTGACAAGGCCTGCAAAGAAGCCTTGTCAGGCTTGATGAAGAGACAAGTCAAACTCATTTCAGACTGTGCAAAGGACCTCAAATTCAAAAATTCTGAAGATAAAATTAGACGCGGTTCCTGTCTTATGAAATGTGTCATGAAGGTGACTAAACTTTTAAATATCATTTTTTTTTTTTTTTTTTTTTTACGAAAAGTTGAAATGGACAAATTTTTGGTTTGGTTCATTCATATTTTTTCTTGTGGCTAGACGTTGAAGGAATGCTTAATTACTGTGAGGAAGAATAGCCTGATTAATTGTTAATTTCCTTATAAAAGACTACTCTAAACTCTTTTTGTGGTAAACGTAATTAAGTGTCATTGTGATTAGTTGTTGTGGTTGATATGGTAAAAAGTGTCATTTTGATTGGTTAATTAGCGTGGCGGCGTATTGAACGATAAAGGACTTCCGGATAACGAAGCTTCGGATAAATTAATCAAGTCAACTTTTGCAGAAAATATTTGGGAAAAAGCTGCAAAACTTCTTGCCAAATGCGAAGAATTTGCACGTAAATAATGCTAATATTAGATTTTTTTTTTTTTTTTTTTTTTGTAAAATTAACATTTTTTTTATGTATTTTTTTTAGAGAAAATTGATCCTGAAGAAGACACATGCAAAACTTATGATCCTATGATTAAATGTGGGGCCCAGGCTTTCAATAAGGTAATAGACAAAATTAATGAAAAATTCAAACAATTTTCTAAATCAATATTAAATTTTGAACCAAAGTTCATAAAGTTAATTAATCTTATTTTTCGAAAATACAATGAATTTCTTTCAAACCTCTCCAAAAAGAGGAGTTGATTGGCTTATTCAAAATTTCACGCTCTTTGGTTTCACTTGATGGAAAATTTTTAATTCCTTCTGGAGAATTCTGATAGAAATTCACTGTGTAAAATTGTAAAAGTGAAATGTGTTTAAATTACAAAATACTCATTAGTTGAATATATTTTTTTTTTTTTCAGTTTTGTATTTGATGAAGATGAAAAAAGAAAATTTTCTCTACTTTCACTTCCGTCCGTGTGTGGTCTTAAAATGATTTTTTTTTTTTTTTTTGTAAATACTAATTCAATTTTAAAATATTAATATCAAACTTTACAAAATTTTGAAGCGCTTGACGTCATAGTTTACGAAAAAATGAATTCAAAATGTTTTGCTGCAGTCAAAAAGTTAAGTTAGGGAATCAAAAAAAAAATTATTTTTTTGATACAACAATGGAAATTTTTTCCTGGTTTGATTAAAGAATTTGGTTGCATCATTGAAAATTTTTAATTATTTGTGGGAATATTACGTAGTGATGAGTTAAATTGTGGTTCACTGATTAGTAATTACATTCGAATTTAATTAGTTTGGTTCCTAATCACTCGGGTTTGGTATAAATGGATTTGCTTTGAGACTTAAACATTTCATAAGTTCATTTACTAATTTTCAACCAAAGTTACCAGGACTAATTAAAAAACTCCAGTCACCATGCGTACCATCATCTTCATTGCTTTTGCTCTTGTCTTGATTGCTGCAGTTTCTGCAGCTCCATCTCGAGAAGCACGAGATGTTTTGGACTCATTTTCTGGACGTGGAGGTACAAGATTTATTACATAAAACATTAATTTCTTCTCTTCCGACATGTTCAGTTGATTCTAATTGGTTGATTTATTCTGCAGAAGTTTCCCAAGGAAGTGTCCCAGCAAAGGACTACATTGTTATTGAAATATTGAAGCCACTTATCCAGTAAGACAAAAATTAATTCAACTAACCTTTGACCGCAGTAATTAATTTTTGGTTATAAAATTATTTTAATTTTAGTTACTTTGCTGCTGAGGCTCATCGTGAAGAAGAAGCTGAGAAGTAAATAATTGGAGAAAATTTATTTTCACCACTTCCGGCAAATAATTCGAAAATCTCCTAATTTCTTATGGTCTCTATCTAGCTCTTTTTACCATTTAGTTTTTGGTTTTCTGAATAAAAATGATCTAATCAATTAGGTTGCAAAATTATGCGTGAATGAAAAAAAAAATATTGCAATTTTTCAAAAAAAAAAAAAGTTGGCATATTGTATTTATTTTATATTGGTGTGGTCTGATCAGTTTGGTAATAGGTTAAATAGTATCTGCCAAAATATAGAAATTGGTCCTAAATTCTTCAAAATCATAAATCATAATTAATTTGGTTAACACTGATTGGTAGCACAGAAACGATTTAATAATAAAACTAATAACAATTGAGAATAAAAGTTGTTTACATTGTTGTTGTTTTTTTGTATAAAAATTTAACGTTATCTAAATTATAACAACAAAAATGTTTAGTTTACACAAAATTAATGCAAAATTAACTCAAAATTAACACAAAATTAACGCAAATCAGTTAACTTTCGGTTATTAGCAAAAAAAGTTTCAAATTTTGCAATTAAGTAATTAATTTAGCAATACGTAGAGTTGAATTTTTAAAATTAATAAGTAATACGACTTTAATTGAAACATAAATAAAATTTTATGATGTCAATTGACCCACGAATTAAAAAAAATCAATCCAAAGTTCAAAGATCATAGGTGTAACAATCTACCGAGATTTTCAATAAAAATGGGCCAAAAAAAAATTTCAAAACCTGAGATCTAATCACGTTTAAATATTCAAAAAAAAAANTTTTCAATAAAAATGGGCCAAAAAAAAATTTCAAAACCTGAGATCTAATCACGTTTAAATATTCAAAAAAAAAAAATACGAATCTGTTTTATGGCTAAATAATTGAAATTTTATAAAAAAAAAATCATTTTCAACCATCCATAACGAAACACTCGGTATAACAAACAATGCACTGAATAGGTTTGATTAGATTTTAGAATTTCGAGTTCTGTGATTGGTCGGCATGACAAAAAAAAAATTTTTTTTTTTCTACCTAATACCCCTTTATTTAAAAATTCAATTGGGTCAAGGTCAAGATCTGATTTTGTCTATAAGTCTATTACAGTCACTGATTTTTACTGACAACACGACGACAACCTAATGTAATACTATGAGATGTGTAGAAANAAGTCTATTACAGTCACTGATTTTTACTGACAACACGACGACAACCTAATGTAATACTATGAGATGTGTAGAAATTTCTAAACCAATCAAAAAACTCCGCCAATCCCTATGTTATGTTCGTTATCCAAAGAACTCCATTGTTCCCAATTCTTGCTAACCAATAGTTTCTTACCAAACTCTGATATTGCGGTTTCACGTCATCTGGAGAGGTTGGGAGTTTAACTTATCAATTTGATACATTTGCGGAAGTCGCCTGGTGTTAAATTAAAAAAAAAAAATTTTTTTTTCAATCTTAATTAATTTGGTTAAATTCGATAGCATAAATAGTTATGCAATTGGATTGCAACTTTTCATCCGTTGTCTACTACTAATTTCTAAAAGAACTTCTTTAAGAAGAACCAATCAAAAGACTTCAAAGAACCAATCACCATGCGTGCCATCATTTTCATTGCTTTTGCTCTTGTCTTGATTGCTACAGTTTCTGCAGTGCCGGATCGAGAGGCACGAGATGTCATGGACTCATTTTCTGGACGTGGTGGTACGAATCAATTTATTATTATCAATTATTAAACATTTTCCTTAATTCCTATTGGTTCTTCTCTATTTCAAATTTNTACGAATCAATTTATTATTATCAATTATTAAACATTTTCCTTAATTCCTATTGGTTCTTCTCTATTTCAAATTTTAAATTTCAGAAGTTGCCCAAGGACGTGTCCCAGCAAAGGACTACATTGTCATCGAAATCTTGAAGCCACTTATTCAGTAAGACATAAAAACACTACCAACTTTTTTGTAATTCACCTTTGGTTATTTTAATTTTTTTTTTTTCTAAAGTTACTTTGCTGCCGAAGCTCACCGTGAAGAAGAAGCTGAGAAGTAAATAAGATGANTACGAATCAATTTATTATTATCAATTATTAAACATTTTCCTTAATTCCTATTGGTTCTTCTCTATTTCAAATTTCAAATTTCAAATTTCAGAAGTTGCCCAAGGACGTGTCCCAGCAAAGGACTACATTGTCATCGAAATTTTGAAGCCACTTATTCAGTAAGACATAAAAACACTACCAACTTTTGACCTTTGTAATTGACCTTTGGTTATTTTAATTTTTTTTTTTTTTCTAAAGTTACTTTGCTGCCGAAGCTCACCGTGAAGAAGAAGCTGAGAAGTAAATAAGATGAAAATTAATTTTTACCTATAACATTTAAAATTCAAAAAAATATTATGAAAATGTGATAATTTCTTTCATTTTATAATTATTATTATTATTATTCATTTCCGGCAATTCCAATAAAAATTGTCCATCTCATTGCTGTAGTAAACTTTAAACATTTAATAAGCCTTGATTACATCCGAATTCTTTCTTTCTATTTTCTAATTATTTCAAATTTGAAATTTTGTAAATTCAAAATTCAAAAATTGATTTTTTTTTACAAGGAAATGTCGACGTAGAGATGAAAAAAAATTTTTTTTTTTTTAGTTGTTTTGTTTGACTTACCTGACATTTGAATTAAAAAGAGTTAAATTTTCGAGTTGAACACAAATTTGAATAGCTTATTAATACCCTTTCGTTCCAAGCTTATGTTGCATTAGAAAATTGTGTAAAAAGTATTTATTTTCTTTTGAAAGTGATTTTCAATCCAAAATGTCTATTTTTATGTCTGATATTTCCTGGGAGGTCATTTCTTAGACCTAAAATTGCCCGGTAGTATGAAAAACTAGATGTTTAGAAATCCCACCCTTGTTCGTCAAAAGTAACGTCTTGACTCTTTACTGATTTAGCAATTTGACAGTCGGGGAATTGATTTGGTAGCATTTTGAACTTGTACCTATAAAATAATGACCAGAGTCAATATAGCTGAAATTTACGACGTTCTGAAGCATAAAATAGACCGACCTCGAAAAAATATAGTAGATTTTTAGTTTTTCAATATGAGATTTCTCAAGGTTGCTAAGACAAAAGACCTTTTAATAATAGGTTAGGTCATACACCATTTTTTAAATTAAAATTTCTGAGTCAGCAGATGACGGGTGTCATCTNTTTTAATAATAGGTTAGGTCATACACCATTTTTTAAATTAAAATTTCTGAGTCAGCAGATGACGGGTGTCATCTCACTCTTCGTTTGTACGATTTACTGTACATAAAATTACGAAAAATTTAAATAGAGCGAAGATTTTTGAAAGGTTTTTCTGACAAACTTCAAGCTTGCTAGGAGAAATAGAACTTTTCTCCAATGCAACANTTTTAATAATAGGTTAGGTCATACACCATTTTTTAAATTAAAATTTCTGAGTCAGCAGATGACGGGTGTCATCTGACTCTTCGTTTGTACGATTTACTGTACATAAAATTACGAAAAATTTAAATAGAGAGAAGATTTTTGAAAGGTTTTTCTGACAAACTTCAAGCTTGCTAGGAGAAATAGAACTTTTCTCCAATGCAACATTGGCAAACTTGATAAAATTATTTTTTTAAATGCCTTGAGTACACTTATGTTTAGGTTATTATTATTAGAAATTAGAAATTTTTTTTTTTAATCAATTAGAATATGGCCTAATGTGGTATTAGAGGTCTTTTCTCCTAGCAACCTTGAGATTTCTAAAGTAGAATGTCCTAAAAATAATTTGGGCTAGTACTACTAGCTGGGAAATCTAAGGTACTTGACGTATCGATCCAAACAAGTAATATTCTGAACTTGGAATAGCAACTTGCATATCTAAATCATTAGACTATAATAGACTCAATTCTGTAAATGAATTTAATATGATATTTCTAAAGTAGAATAAACCTNCTAAATCATTAGACTATAATAGACTCAATTCTGTAAATGAATTTAATATGATATTTCTAAAGTAGAATAAACCTTATATTATTTTTTGAGCTAGTACTTGTTTAGAAGCTTAAGTATGAATCATCATTTAAGTTAGAAAAGTTTTTAGTTGTGATGTGTTTCTTCATTTTCCAAGATAAGTTTAATTTCTTAATTCGTCGACTCATTAGTTGGACAAGTCATTCTAGAGTTTGAGTTAGGTTGAATTTACTTACCCGAGGGGGTTGGAGTTCAGTTCCAGGTCAATCCATCTAACTTATTCAAGTCAGTGAGGCTGGGGATAATAAACAGGTTCCGGTCTTACTGTTTGTCTGTTCGTGTAACTTATCAGGATGAAAGGAAAGGGATAAGTCATATTATATTGACTATTCTCCGAGGTCGGGCTATATTATTATCTGACATTGGGTAGAGATGAGTTTCATGACGGTCGTAAAGATACTGTTTGCACCTATTCGACATGGTTTTTTTTTCTTCATATTTTTATTTTTATTTTTCCCTCACAATTAGGAGATTTTGAGCCTTCCTGTAGATCAAATTACGCGCAGTAGATGGGCAAAAACACAAAAACAATTTGAATTTTTAATAATTATAACGCAGAGATCTTAATTAAAAATAATTATTATTCATCGTTTTATTTTCCATTATTACAAAAAAAAAACCTTCCTGATAGTTTCAAGATTACCCACATAATTTTTATAATTTTCTAGTTAATTTTCTTGTTTGTAAAATAAATACTCCTAGCCGTTAAGAATTGGGGTAAATCATACGTATTAATAGTCGAACTTATCCATATTGAGACGGTGGCAGTAGGCGTCATAATAATTTAATAAAAATTATTAAACATTATTTGTTAGTTTTTTTTTGCTGCGAGCTTAATGCTCGCAGACTTTTGTTAAAATTGAATTTACATCTGTGTAATTAGAGAAAGAGAAAATGAGGATGAAGAAGGGAGGATTCTGATTGGTCAGTCTCCTCATACAATTCCCATCAAAAGAGATGAGAATTGTATGAGGTAGTCAGTCACAATTTGTCTCTACTCACGGGATCATTAGTTGGTCCAGTGAGCTTTTTTTTGTTATTATTAAAGTAAAGTTTTTTTTGTAAGTATTTCGTTTGTCGTCTGTCGTTTGTCATCCGTCGTTTGTCGTCTGTCATCTGTCGTTTGTCGTTTGTCGTTTGTCGTCTGTCGTCTGTCATCTGTAAGTCAGGGTTTGGGATTTTGAGGTTTTGGTGGCTCTAGAGTTATCGTTNTTTGTCTCTACTCACGGGATCATTAGTTGGTCCAGTGAGCTTTTTTTTGTTATTATTAAAGTAAAGTTTTTTTTTGTAAGTATTTCGTTTGTCGTCTTGTTTGTTGTCTGTCGTTTGTCATCCGTCGTTTGTCGTCTGTCATCTGTCGTTTGTCGTCCGTCGTTTGTCGTCTGTCGTCTGTCGTCTGTCGTCTGTCATCTGTAAGTCAGGGTTTGGGATTTTGAGGTTTTGGTGGCTCTAGAGTTATCGTTGAAGGGGCTCTGTGGTGTACTCTGTCTCTATTGGTCAGATTTCCTGTCAGGAGACAGNTGTCGTCTGTCGTCTGTCATCTGTAAGTCAGGGTTTGGGATTTTGAGGTTTTGGTGGCTCTAGAGTTATCGTTGAAGGGGCTCTGTGGTGTACTCTGTCTCTATTGGTCAGATTTCCTGTCAGGAGACAGGACAGAGTACCCACATTGTCACAAGTGGTGGAGATAATTGTCAGTCAAGCGCTCCTCTGCGCTAGTATCCTCGGAAATTAGTTGATTCCTTGGACATAATTCTCTAGAGGATTACTTCGTTGAGAATTATAAATCCGAATTTGTTTTGGATTTATCGGATTTGTTCCAATTTTCCTCCGGATTTGTTCCGTTGGAAACAAACTTCCTACGGATTTGTTCCACTGGAAGTTGATTTTACGGATTTGTTCCGAGTTTCCTTTGGATTTGTTCCGTTGGAAACATATTCATANGTTCCACTGGAAGTTGATTTTACGGATTTGTTCCGAGTTTCCTTTGGATTTGTTCCGTTGGAAACATATTCATAAGAATTTGTTTCGCTGGAATCTGATTTTACGGTTTTGTACCGCTAAATCGGTTAGATTTGTTCTGAACAAGTTTTGTTTTCCTGGATTTGTTCCAGAAGTTTTGGATTTGTTCCAATAAACTCTTTGAATTTGTTCCAACAAGAGTCAAAACTTTGAATTTGGTGGATTTGGTCAACCCAATCCTTCGGATTTGTTCCGAATAGTGCAATATTTGTAGATTTGTTCTACAAATTACATCGGATTTGTTCCAANTAATCCTTCGGATTTGTTCCGAATAGTGCAATATTTGTAGATTTGTTCTACAAATTACATCGGATTTGTTCCAAATAGGGTAATTTTCATCGAATTTGTTCCGAATAACATCGGATTTATCGCCGATTCAATTGGATTTGTTCCAATTGAACCAATTCTTGTGGATTTGTCCCACAGAATAAGAGTAAATCTAGANGCCGATTCAATTGGATTTGTTCCAATTGAACCAATTCTTGTGGATTTGTCCCACAGAATAAGAGTAAATCTAGACGATTTGTTATGCTATTTGGATTGGGTTTGTTCTATTGTTGAGTTCTGTTATAGATTTGTTCTATAACAAGCATAATGGCCACCAGAGGGCTTGCATCAGTGCCGGCCATAGGTGCCGTTGTTGAGTCTGCTGTGTCGCAGACTGACCTTAAGTCCGTCTTAAGGTCAATCCCGAAATTTGAAAGGAAACGGACGTAGATTTGTTCTGCGCCCGTTGTGACGCGGTCTTGATGGGCACGTCAGCCGACTGTAGTTGGGTTATTCTTAATTTTCATCAGTTATTAGAGAATGAGGTCTCAGACTGGTGGAAATTTAACCAGGCAAAGTTCATTATGGACTTAAAGCCTGCGAATAAGGACACCAAGTGGCAAAAGCTGAAAGTAGCTCTACGTTCCTTCTATGACCCCGAGTCGGTCAGGAAGGAGGCTAAGAAAGCTGCCAGTGCAGTCAAGTTTGTTGACTGCTTATCTGCTGGAGAATGTCTCCAAGAAAATGAGTTTCTTTGGCGTCATGGAGCCGTCCATGTCTGACGCCAAGGAGGTAGATAAATTAATTAAAGGTCTACCAATTAGCCTCCAAAATATTATGTATTGCTCGGAGCCTAAAGATGCAAGTGAGTTCTTGCATAAATTAAGGCGTATGGAGAAGCCAGAAAGGCAGGAGAGGCTAGAGCCCCCTAGGAAGGCTTATGGTAGGCCGCAGAGGGAGAGCCAGGCCCAGTCTGGACCTCCACGTGACAAAACCACGCCGAGCACGAGTGACTCGGGAAGGAGACCGCCACAAGGGGCGCGTCCATTTAGTGGCAAGTGCTACATGTGCCGGGAGTCTGGGCACATGATTAGGGACTGCCCAAAAATACTGTAAAGGAGGAGCCACGCTCTTCTAAAGTATATGGAGTCTCGTTTTCAAAAAACGAATAGCTTGGGCAGTGGGATCACCCAGGACAACCCCCAAAGTAATTCTAAGTGAATTATCTAGTATAAAAGTTACTGGGAAAAAAGAGGCTATGTGCTCTGTACTAATGTCTAGTACGAAGAGGCATAAGCCTAAGTCTATGGGCCATAGGGTTATATACCCGAAGCCTCGTGGTCAAGATGAAGACCACACAACCGTAGAGGGAGAGCGTCTGCCGGTTTCGTTTCGGCAGAGATGCATAGACCCAAAGGTTATGACTAACCTTGTGCTTGGCAAGCTCTCTTACGCAGTAAGAATAGACGAGGGGTCTAATATATCAGTTATTAGTCCCGAGTTTTTACATACAGTGAGGGGTTGTGTACATAAGGAGTACACAGTAACCCCGCTGAATGTGAGAACTGCGTCTGGTAGGACTACCTTGTCGCGTTATGTGGAACTAGTGTTCACATATAGCAAAAGGAAGTCTATATGGGGCTTTTATGTAATGCCTTTGCTTCCAGAATCCCTTTTGTTGGGAACGGATTGGACTAAGCTTCCATCCAATTGTCTGACTGAAAATGGCTAAGTGCCTGGAGAGGGGGTGAGGGATACGCTTAAGTTTAGTTTATGTAACGAGCAAAGCGGAGAAATCCCAAACCTCCAGATTCTATGTGATTCAAACGAGATTATCTCGGTTGATTATGTAAACGACCGTCTGGAGAATAAAATTTACAAGTGTTCATTAGGTGACACTGTGCGCATTTCTTCGAGGACTGCAAAGAGAGTCAA
The DNA here is from genome assembly GCA_002738285.1 of Holacanthella duospinosa. NCBI lineage: Eukaryota > Metazoa > Arthropoda > Collembola > Poduromorpha > Neanuridae > Holacanthella > Holacanthella duospinosa. The sequence goes on along the minus strand of NIPM01000045.1, from coordinate 625,244 downwards.
GGTTAAGTTACCAGACATCTCCGCCGGTTCAGTGATTTTGTGTCCTAACCGTGAGTTACAGATATCAGANGAGAGTCAAGGTTAAGTTACCAGACATCTCCGCCGGTTCAGTGATTTTGTGTCCTAACCGTGAGTTACAGATATCAGATAATGCAATGCAGCCGTATGTCTACGCTGTGATTACAAATCATGAGACTGATGTCTGGGTCACAAATTTTGGTCGGGTACCTGTTACACTAGCCAAAAATATGACCATAGCCACAGCGGATTTATGTTTCGATGTGGCTGAAGTTTTACTTTTTAGCGAGAGTAACTTGACCCCCCCCCNAGTTCTTGCATAAATTAAGGCGTATGGAGAAGCCAGAAAGGCAGGAGAGGCTAGAGCCCCCTAGGAAGGCTTATTTTAGGCCGCAGGGGGAAAGCCAGGCCCAATCTGAACCTCCACGTGGCAAGACCACGCCGAGCACCAGTGACTTGGGACGGAGACCGACACAAGGGGCGCGTCCGTTTAGTGGCAAGTGCTACATGTGCCGTGAGTCTGAGCACATGATTAGGGACTGCCCTAAAAATACAGTAAAGGAGGAGCCACGCTCTTCCAAAGTGTATGGCGTCTCTGTGGACTCCACCCAGCCAGCTTCGTTTTCAAAAAACGAATAGCTTGGGCAGGGGGATCACCCAGGACAACCCCCAAAGTAATTCAAAGTGAATTACCTAGTATAAAAGTTACTAGGAAAGGAGAGGCTATGTGCTCTGTACTAAACTCTAGTACGATGAGCTATACGCCTAAGCCTAAGGGGCATAGGGTTATGTACCCGAAGCCTGGTGGTCATAAAGAAGACCACACCAGCATAGAGGGAGAGCGTCTGCCGGTTTCGTTTCGGCAGAGACGCATAGGCCCAAAGATTATGACTAACCTTGTGTTTGGGAATCTCTCGTATGCTGTTAGAATAGACGAGGGGTCTAATATATCTGTTATTAGTCCCGAGTTTTTACATACAGTGAGGGGTTGTGTACATAAAGAGTACACAGTAACCCCGCTGCATGTGAGAACTGCGTCTGGTAGGACTACCTTGTCGCGTTATGTGGAACTAGTGTTCACATATAGCAAAAGGAAGTCTATATGGGGCTTTTATGTAATGCCCTTGCTTCCAGAATCCCTTTTGTTGGGAACGGATTGGACTAAGCGTCCATCCATTAGTCTGGATGAAAATGGCTACGTGCCTGGAGAGGGGGTGGAGGACACGCTAAGACTTAGTTCACGTAACGGCCAAAGCGAAGAAATCCGAAACCTCGAGAATCTATGTGATTCAAATGAGATTGTCTCGGTCGATTATGTAAACGACCGTCTAGAGACAAAAATTTACAAGTGCTCATTAGTTGACACTGTGCGCATTCCTTCGAGGTCTGCAAGGAGAGTCAAGGTTAAGTTACCAGACATCTCCGCCGGTTCAGTGATTTTGTGTCCTAACCGTGAATTACAGATATCAGATAATGTAATACAGCCGTATGTCTACGCTGTGATTACAAATCATGAGACTGATGTCTGGGTCACAAATTTTGGTCGTGTACCTGTTACAGTAGCCAAAAATATGACCATAGCCACAGCGGATTTATGTTCCGATGGGGCTGAAGTTTTACTTTTTAGCGAGAGTAACTTGACCCCCGCAGCAGAATTTGTGTAATTCTGTGAAGGAGGGCAAGGAAAAGCTAGGGGTAAAACTTGGAGAAAATCTGACTCTACGTGAGCAGATAGAAATTCTGAACGTTATAGACCAGTTCTCGGATGTGTTCGTGAACGAGGAGTCTAAGGTTGGTAAGACCAACCTGTTTAAACATGCAATAGACACGGGAGTAAACCCACCGATAAGACTCCATCCATACCGCGCCTTATTACCTTATGAACTCTTGGAGGCGGGGATAATCGAGGAGTCGATTTCTCCATAGGCTGCGCCAGTTGTTCTGGTGCCGAAGAAGAGCGGGGGTTTTCGATTATGTATCGATTACCATAAGCTTAATTCGGTTACCAAGAAGAACGCTTATCCCCTTCCAAGAATGGAAGACGCTCTCGATCCTCTAGGTGGAGCTAGGTACTTCACTGTGCTAGACTTGATCTCAGGCTTCTATCAGATAGAAGTCGATGAGAAAGATCAAGAGAAGACGGCATTTGTTACGCTATACCAGTTTCGAAGACTGGCTATGGGCCTATGTAATGCTCCTTCTAGTTTTCAGTACTTGATGGATGCAGTGTTGTCTTGTCTTAGGTGGACCATGGTATTGGTATACCTCGACGAACTAATAGTATTTGCTAAATCTTTTGAGGAACATCAGCATAGGCTTAGAGCCGTGTTGCAATGTCTCAAAAATGCATCATTGACTCTAAAAACGAGTAAGTGTCGTTTTGGAGCCGACAAGATTGAGTATCTTGGGCATGTGATCTCGAGTTCGGGAGTTGAGGTAGACCGAGGTAAAGTCACAGCAGTGACAAAGTTCCCTCTACCAAACACTCAGACTCACATACGGTCGTTTGTTAACCTTTGTGATTATTACAAACGCCTTGTAAAGGATTTTGGCAAGATTGCCATGCCTCTCAATTTGCTGTTGAGAAAAGACCAACCATTCGTTTGGGGTGAGTCTCAGCAAATGGCGTTTGACAAGCTAAAGCTCGCATTGGTTACGAGCCCTATTTTAGCTTATCTTATGGAAAACGCCATAACTGAGATTCACTGCGACAGCAGTGGTCTTGGCTTAGGAGCCACACTTGTACAAGTACAAGACGGAAAACCACGCGTCATTGCCTACGCGAGTAGATCAATGACAGACGTGGAGACATGCTACACAGCTAGTGAGCAGGAGTGCCTCGCTGTTGTGTATGCGATCCAAAAGTTTAGACCATATGTGTATGGGATTCACTACACTGTGCTCACGGATCATAGTGCATTGAAGTGGCTTTTCTCTGTGAAAAATCCACATGGGCGTCTTGCTATATGGTCGTTTGCACTGCAGACACAAGATATGACCATCCAGCATCGCCCTGGCAAGGCTGCGAATGACGTGGATCCGTTGTCACGCTTTCCAGTCGATCCACCAGAGTCTATGGACTCGTCGGATGTGCTTGTGCTCGAGGGAATAGACCTGAGAGCTAAGCAATTAGAAGATCCAATAGTTGGAAAAATATTAACTTTCATTGAGCCGAAGGTCGCTCCTCAGGGGAAGAGACGGCGTCACAAGCGCCAGTAGCACATATAGAGGACTATAGTGTCCAGGACGGAATTTTGTATTTTGCGTCCTATGAACCTGAAGGTAGGTTCTGGAGATTAGTTCTCCCCAATAGACTAAGAAAAAAATTCTTATGTCTATACACTCCAATGAGTTGGGTGGTCATTTAGGAATGACAAGAACTTGGTGTACAGTAAAATCTCGTTTTTACTGGAGAGGTATCTATAGAGATACTCGTGGATTCTAGGGTGTTCTGTTTGTCAGATACACCGAGTCCGCAGAAGCCCTGCTCAGGGACTAATGAAAGACTTTGAGGAGGTTAGTTCTCCTTACGAAAGAGTTGGTATAGATTTCATCGGACCATTTGTTGCGTCTGAGAAATATGGCAACAAGTATGCCTTGATCTTTGTGGATCATTTCAGTCGATATGTTGAGACTATAGCAGTCCCAGCAGCGACAGCTGAGAGTGTCGTAGACGCTATACGGGATAAGATCCTGTTACGACACTCTGTGCCAAAAGAGTTTGTGATCGACCAAGGTCGACAGTTCACTTCAAAGCTTGTGAAAGCTGCGAGTGAAAAATCGCGTTATAAGTTATGCTTCACTGCACCGTATCACAGTAAGAGTAATGGGATTACGGAGCGGTGTAACAAAACTCTCAAGAAAATGGTTGCAAAATTTACTAGGGTAGACCAGAGAGATTGGGATGAATGCTTGGCAGCGGCCACATTCGCTTATGTTATTATTAAAGTAAAGTTTTTTTTGTAAGTATTTCGTTTGTCGTCTGTCGTTTTGTTTGTTGTCTGTCGTTTGTCGTCTGTCATCTGTCGTTTGTCGTTTGTCGTCTGTCATCTGTCGTTTGTCATTTGTCGTTTGTCGTCTGTCATCTGTCGTCTGTAAGTCAGGGATTGGGATTTTGGGGTTTTGGTGGCTCTAGAGTTATCGTTGAAGGGGCTCTGTGGTGTACTCTGTCTCTATTGGTCAGATTTGTTGTCAGGAGACAGGACAGAGTACCCACATTGTCACAATATATTGTGAATCTAATCTTACACACAGTAGGTATTAAATTAATTTTTCAAAAAATGTGAGAATTTTGTCAAAATAAACTCTTTAGCCGAGTCGGCTTAGGCTAGATTTACAGTGTGGTTTCGACATATTTCAACAATTTTAGAATTTATGGATTACATTATCAAAAATGGTCAAAGACTGAAGCCTAAACTCTTAAGCCCGATGCAAACTTTGTCATTGCGTTGGCAGATAGAAGTTTTAACGTTACCTTGCCGTTACTAGTAGCCAATGGTAGAATACAAACTTTCCAANAACTTTGTCATTGCGTTGGCAGATAGAAGTTTTAACGTTACCTTGCCGTTACTAGTAGCCAATGGTAGAATACAAACTTTCCAATTACCTCCGGATTAAAAAAATTCTCTACTCATTCTCATGATAATTGTCAAAATAAAGTTTAAACAACTAACTTTCACTCGTACCTTAGTTTAGGAAAAGTTGGAAAAGTTCAACTTTTGAAAAATTACGATCAAATAATGTAAAGAGAATGTTTGCATCGATTGTTTGGAGAAATAATTTTCTCTGAAGATCGGTAAGAGAACGCCCAGGTAACGGAATGACAAAGTTTAAATCAAAATTTTCTTAACTGTAATAATAGTTAAAAGAATTGTTGTAGTAACGATAGGAGAAGAGAAAGTTTGCATCGGGCTTTAGAAGTCAATAATTATATATTAATACATAATTTGTTTCAATATCCCAAATAACTTAGATTTACCAAGTACAGAAACTCAAAGAAATTCAAGTTCTATTCAGTTTCCAAATACTTCAGCAATTTCAGAAATTAATGATTACCTACGATTAGTAGTAGATAGCACAGGCTGATAAATCCTCCACAGTTGAACTCGGCCATCCAGCTTTTGCTTAAAGACCCCAAAATTTATTTTTACCGACAAACACCCTAACTCTTGGATCATTGTCGGGATGGAAGACCCTAAGTATTTCCTACAGCACAGTTACTTATGAACCTAGGAACCTAAGTATTCTCATTCTGCACAGTTGAACTCGGTCACACATCCCCCACTCCAAGAAATTCTAAAATTTATTTTCACCAATGAAACACCCTAACTCTTGTAGAATACGTGGAATGGAAGACCCTAAGAATTTACATTCTCCACCACGGACCTACGAACCTAAGTAATTCACTAGCCACCGACCTAAGTCTGCGGTGTTGCCACATCCCGCAAACTTATCCAAACATGTTTAAACCTGTCGTAACCTATGAACCTAAGAATTTACATTCTCCACCACGGACATGTGAACCTAAGTAACTCACTTACCATTGACCAAAGTCTGCGATGTTGCCACATCCCACAAACTTATCCAAACATGTTTAAACCTGTCGTAACCTATGAACGCAAGTATTTTCATTGTCGACAGTCCACATATCTAAGGATCTAAGTAACTCTCCAACTATCGACCCAGGTAAGCAATGTTGAAACATTTCACTATAAACACAAGCTTTTACCACCGTTTACCTACTAAATTATACGCAGACGTGAACCTAAGTGTATCCACCGACCACCTACCTAAGTTTGCAATGTTGTCATGTTTCACACCCTTTTAAGTTCAAACATGTTTAACACGGCATTTACAACCGGTCGTTGACCTTTATTGCTATCACCATTTTATATCACATAATAGACGTTGTGATAGCAAATATTTGCTATCAGTCCAGCAGAGTTGTCAAGTGGTAAAGTACGTAAGGGCTGCGAGCAACCCATGGGTTTGATGCGAGCAACACACGGGCGGCTTACGGTAACACACGGGAGGCTTACGGCAACCCATGGGAGAACTGCGGTAACACATGCGAGGGATGCGAAAACCTACGGGAAGGATGTGGGAANTGCGGTAACACATGCGAGGGATGCGAAAACCTACGGGAAGGATGTGGGAATCTACAGGAGAGCTACGGGAAGACTCGATAGGCCTACGAAAACCCACGGAAGGGCTGCCAANTAGGATGTGGGAATCTACAGGAGAGCTACGGGAAGACTCGATAGGCCTACGAAAACCCACGGAAGGGCTGCCAAAAGACACCGTGGGGCTGCGAACACCCACGGGAGGGCTAAGGGAACACACGAAAGAGGTACTGGAATACACGGGAGGACTGCGGGAATTCACCCGAGGGCTCCAACAACACACGATAGACTCGCAACTCGCGGGTAGGCTGCGGATAAACACGAAACGCTGCGGAAAAACATGAAAGGCTGTGGGAACCAACGAAAGAACTACTGCAACCCATGGGAACGCTACGGGAAAACACAGGAGGGCTGTGGGAACCCACGGGACGGATGCGCGAAGAAATGGTAGGGCGGTGGGAACCCACGAGAGGATTGCTGCAACACATTGGACGGCTACGGGAAGACACGGCAGAGCTTTGGGAACACATGGGAGGGTCAAACAGCGCAAGGGGGGCTGCGGGAAACCACGGGAGGGCTGCTGCAAGACACGGGAGAAATGCGGGAAGACACTGGAGGGCTGCAGGAACCCACGGAAGAAATGCGGCAACCCGAGAGAGGGCTGCCGGAAGACACGGGAGTCCTGCGGGAACCCTATGCATTGATACAGCAAACCGTGGCAGGGCTCCGGGAGACACACGAGGACTGCGATAAACCACGGCAGGCTGCGTTAACTCACGGGAGGGCTGCATGAAGACACGGGATTCATGTTAGAAACCACGGGAGGGCTGTGGCAACCCGAGGCAGGGTTGCAGAAACCAACGACAGGGTTGTGGAAACCTACGGGAGGGTTGCGGAAGACACGGGAGGGCTGTGGGAACCCACAGGAGAGCCGCGGAAACCCACAGGAGGGCTGCGGCAACCTACGGAAAACTGATGCAACCCGAGGGAGGGTGCGGGAAGACACGTGGGAGTTGCGGTAACCCACGGGAGGGCTGCAGAAACTCACGGGATGACTGCGGCAACCAGTGGGAGGGCTGCGGTAAGTCAAATCAATGAATTCACATTTAAACTAAGTAGTTGGCTAGTTCTAGCCGTTAGTTTTTAATTTCCGCTAAAATCAGATATTTTGATTTTAGAGGTCACCATTGANAGTTGGCTAGTTCTAGCCGTTAGTTTTTAATTTCCGCTAAAATCAGATATTTTGATTTTAGAGGTCACCATTGAACTAGGTCAATTACAAGTAATTAACATAGTAAGTGTAACTGATTCAGCAGAGTGGTGTCGCAACAAAATAAGAAATTCCTTATTGTCGTATGTGAAGTTGGTCCCAAATTAGAATTGGCAACATAGTTCCCANAGTTGGCTAGTTCTAGCCGTTAGTTTTTAATTTCCGCTAAAATCAGATATTTTGATTTTAGAGGTCACCATTGACCTAGGTCAATTACAAGTAATTAACATAGTAAGTGTAACTGATTCAGCAGAGTGGTGTTGCAACAAAATAAGAAATTCCTTATTGTCGTATGTGAAGTTGGTCCCAAATTAGAATTGGCAACATAGTTCCCACTTTTCAATGATTTTAGACAAATAGACATTTTTGTTATCATTTTTTTAGGTGTGGTCCTCAAACAGAAGTTGCAATTTTGAAAATATCTTACTCTACATGAACTGTGGTTTCACAAAATTCCAAGAAATGGATTTTTATTTGTGGACCACATGTAAGAAGTTGTCACCAAACTTATCAATTTCCCCATTAGCTCTAACAGAAAGTTAAAGTTTCCCCCTTTTCAGTCAGTTTTCAAAAAAATTTTTTGAACAAATGCCAAAGTATCTCAAATTTTGAAAATGAGAGAAATAATCAGGATAACTTCCTCTAATTATAAATCATATCTAATTTCAAATCAGAAACTATGGTGCGACCAGCTTTGACACAGTTGAGGAATAACTACCCCCCCACTTAAAGACCACAAGTTTTTTTTTACCGATAAAACACCCTAACTCTTGGATCAGTTTTGGGATGGAAGACCCTAAGTATTTCTTACAGCACGGTCACCTATATACCTAGGAACCAAAGTATTTTCATTCTGCACAGTTGAACTCGGTCACAAATCGTCCACTCCAAAACCCCAAAATATATTTTTACCCATGAACCACACTAACTCTAGTACAGGGTGAACCAACTTAATCCGGGCCTTCTTTCTTCGCCTTTCACCAAAAATGGCTTGGGGTAGGAGGTACACAAATAGTAATAAATGGAGGTGAAGTTAGCCGACTAATTTAAAGTGAGAGTGGCCGGGATAGAAATTCTTTCAATGGCAACAAAAGTCCTATTTAAAACACCTGAAATATTTGTTTAAAAAATGCAGAACAGAATGAAAACTAAAGATAACAATTGAACAGTGACATACTGTCAGTAGGATTTCTTAATTATCATTTTTCTCGGACCAATCCTAACTTCCGACATGTAGAGAAGAGTATGAAGAAATAAAAATACGATGCTAATCCTTAGCAATCCGTTGGCGATTCAAGCAAAACAAAATTTAATTTATTGTAAAGTTCACTGAACAATTAGCCTTAATATCCACCAAAATCAATTGAAAACCAGGTTGTAGAGTAGAAAAGATTAGGTGCTGCATCGGCGAATCGATTCAGCAGTCTGGTACGTCGTGTCATTGGCAGATTTGAATTATCTCCGCATCGGGGTAACACTGATTAAAACCAATTATAGTGTACTGTCCCGCCACTCAATCTTCAGCCCGAATTCATTCTACAACCGTCTAACTTGTTTACATTGTTTTAATTGGTTTCTCAATAGAAACTTTAATTTGTCTTTTCAACAAGGGATGGTGATCTAGAACATCAAACGTCCGACTGTTTAAAGTCTACCAACGCCCTAATTAAGCCGAATAAATTACTTCAAACGAGTCTGAAATGGGAATTCAAGTTTTAGAATATACCTTACTAGCCCAGAGATTCGCGAACTACACCTAGGTATCCATACCAAAACCGGTAATTACGCTAGCAGTAAACAAAAAAGCATTTTTTTATAGTTTAAAACTGTTTTTTTTGTTTAATTTTTTTTTGTTTTGATTACACTAAACTCAAAAAACGAACAAGTGACTTAATAACAGAGATTGGCGTTTTTTCTTTTTAGAGCGTCAACGTCTCTTTCTCCCAGTTGGTAAGCTTGACATGACTAATTTTGTTAGTTCACTACTCAACTATTGAAAATACAGGAGCTGAATATAAACTAATGGAAAAGTTTTTTCAGGATTGACATTGAATTTAATTCAAGGTAAACTCTAAGATTATGAACGAGTTAGAATAAACAGACGATAAAAGTTTCAATGAGTCATAGTGCACATTCCTGCTTTTGTTTGAAACAAAGTATAAAAAACCCAGCGTAGTTTAAAAAGTTTTGAACACTGTTTCAAACATGCGTGTTTTTTGTGCCAACCTTGCTAGCAGTAGTAGATAGATTGACCTTAGTGGAGAACTGAAAGGGTTCCCCACTAAGGTAAATCAAACTCCTTTACTCAAGGAGTTGGCTGNGCACATTCCTGCTTTTGTTTGAAACAAAGTATAAAAAACCCAGCGTAGTTTAAAAAGTTTTGGACACTGTTTCAAACATGCGTGTTTTTTGTGCCAACCTTGCTAGCAGTAGTAGATGGATTGACCTTAGTGGAGAACTGAAAGGGTTCCCCACTAAGGTAAATCAAACTCCTTTACTCAAGGAGTTGGCTGGACGGTTCTGCGCGACTTAGCAAAAGCGTGCATAGGTATGCCCTTGTTGCATAACTTGAGTAACATCATGCTTCATTTCATAATGTTTAGCAATTTTGGCTGACGATTGACTGGAGGAGACTACGTGGAACAATGTGTTCCATCCGTCATCTTGCTATCTAGCAAAATACAGAGCCTGGTAACTAATTTTACAAGATTGTTAGGTTGTTAGGTAGCTCGCAGGAGGTCATGCTACCAAATTTGTTCACGATGTATGGAGTGAAGCAGAGTAAACCACCTATAAATCAAAAAAAACTTTAGTTTGTACACTTTGCAGTACGTTACATTAGCTTGCTACTAGTCAACATCGAGTGTCACGACGCTTGCGCACAACTTTTCGTAACTCACTATCTATTTAGATTTTTGAACTAGCGTTAATACATGCTAGAAGTCGGCGTGGGACAGATCTGCAGACCTTTTGGCAATATTGGATGTCGAGCTCTTGAAATGACTCGCAAATTACTTGCTGCAACTCTAGTAACGTCGTAGGAGTACGAGAAAACGTTTTTTGCTTTATGTAACCCCAGACGCTGAAGTCACACGGAGTTAAATCGGGGGAACGAGGGTGGTCATTGGATGATTTGGTTGTTTAGGAGGTCATAACCTTGTTCGGTCGTTGGAGTTATTTAATGTGCGGCATGGCTCTGGCTCAATGACTCTGGCTCTGACGCTGGCACGAGCTAGCTCACAATAATTTTTATAGCCAGAGACAGCGCATGGTTCAGGCTCATGTAGTAAAATTCAGCCAGAGCCATGCCGCATAAGCCAGCTCAGCGAAAGTACAGAACCAGAGCCCTGGCTCATAAGCTGGCTCACCGCTAGGGTGAGACAAGACCCATGGCTCGTATGCTGGCTCACCGCTAGGGTGGGCCACGAGCCATGAGCCACGGCTCATTCAGCCAGTGGAACTGGCTCACCCCAAAAGCTGAGCGATGCGGTATTATAGAACCAACTAAACTTTACGTTGCGTGTGCGTAAATTTTTACGTACTGANTCACGATGTATGGAGTGAAGCAGAGTAAACCACCTATAAATCAAAAAAAACTTTAGTTTGTACACTTTGCAGTACGTTACATTAGCTTGCTACTAGTCAACATCGAGTGTCACGACGCTTGCGCACAACTTTTCGTAACTCACTATTTATTTAGATTTTTGAACTTGCGTTCCATTAGCGTTAATACATGCTAGAAGTCGGCGTGGGACAGATCTGCAGACCTTTTGGCAATATTGGATGTCGAGCTCTTGAAATGACTCGCAAATTACTTGCTGCAACTCTAGTAACGTCGTAGGAGTACGAGAAACGTTTTTTGCTTTATGTAACCCCAGACGCTGAAGTCACACGGAGTTAAATCGGGGGAACGAGCGGGCCATGATACTCCCCCACCTCTACCAATCCAGCGTAATCCAAAATGCTCATCGAGCCAGAAACGGACGTTCCGAGTGTAGTGGGAAGACGCTCCATCTTGCATCATCCACTGTTCCGGAATATCATACAGATGCATTAAGTGTGGGGAAAAAAATGTCTCAAGCATTTGCAAGTAGTTCCTTGAAGAGACATGCACAGGATGGAAGAATGGTCCGTAAGACCCATCGTCGGGAACTTGGTAGAAGAAATATGGACCAATCACCCCTTGCGATGATATAGCAGCCCAGACGGAAAGACTAGCCGATTTCATCTTTACTTCTTTTAGTTGTTTAGGGTTTGTGAAGCCCCAGACAACCTCATTCCGTCTATTCACTGTTCCAGATAGATTGAAGCTGGCCTCGTCACCCCACCAGATTCTGTCCACCAAGTTATCATCTTCTTCAAACATTCCAAGCAGTGTATTTGCAAATTGCACTCTGGGAATCAGAAAATGGAAGAAGAAACTGTAAGAAGGTAAGTTTTCAATAAATAGAAAATTGGGTGGTCATTGGATGATTTGGGAGTTTAGGAGGTCATAACCTTGTTCGGTCGTTGGAGTTATTTAATGTGCGGCATGGCTCTGGCTCAATGACTCTGGCTCTGACGCTGGCACGAGCTAGCTCACAATAATTTTTATAGCCAGAGACAGCGCATGGTTCAGGCTCATGTAGTAAAATTCAGCCAGAGCCATGCCGCATAAGCCAGCTCAGCGAAAGTACAGAACCAGAGCCCTGGCTCATAAGCTGGCTCACCGCTAGGGTGAGACAAGACCCATGGCTCGTATGCTGGCTCACCGCTAGGGTGGGCCACGAGCCATGAGCCATGGCTCATTCAGCCAGTGGAACTGGCTCACCCCAAAAGCTGAGCGATGCGGTATTATAGAACCAACTAAACTTTACGTTGCGTGTGCGTAAATTTTTACGTACTGACTAAAAAACTTACCGGTAAGCTTGACCGAACTCCTTACCACAACTAAAACATTAAACTTCTTCTTCAGACGTGGAAACGTCTGTTTCTGGTTCACTTTCACTGCCGAGAGTGATAACTAAGCTTACACAGCATAGTTCAGCTACCAATCGGTTAATAAGGTTGGATTCTACCAAAGGGGCAGTCAGTAAATTTTTCTAAGTTTTTCTCCATAAGGGTAAGTACAAAAAATTTTTTCCAAGTTAAATATTTTTTCAAGTTCTATATGAGCGATAAAATGACCTAAACTAAACTTGTACAGCATGTTAAGCTGAGTAATATTTCCCTATGGTGATTTTTTCTGTAATGACCCAGCGAGGTCACAGATCAAGATCAAACCCCGGGTCCTCTATAAGCGATAAATTTACACTTATAGAAGTTGTTCAGAATGTTCAACTGAGTAACTTTTCGCTGAGATATTTTTCCTGAAATGACCCATCGAGGTCACAGGTCAAGGTCAAACCTCTGGTCTCTCACATGTGATGATATGACCTAAATAAAAGTTGTTCAGAATGTTAAACTTGAGTAACTGTTCCATGTGAAATTTTTTCCTGTGATGATCCATCGAGGTCATAGGTCAAGGTCAAACTAAATTAAGAAAAAGGCAATGCTTACCTACTAGAACTGGATACCCATTGGGTATATAAGCAGGAAAAGTTACTCGGTTTAACATTCTGAACAACTTTTATTTGCATCATTTCATCACTTGTGAGAGACCAAAGGTTTGACCTTGACCTGTGACTTCTATGGATCATTTCAGAAAAAAATTTCTTAGAGAAAAGTTACTCTTCAGTTTAACAGTCTGAATAACTTCTATTAGTGTTAATTTATCACTTATAGGGGACCCAGGTTTTGACCTTGACCTGTGACCTCGATGCGTCATCACAGAAAAAATCACCATAAGGAAATATTACTCAGCTTAACATGTTGTACAACTTTAGTTTAGGTCATTTTATCGGTCATATAGTACTTGAAAAAAAAATTTAATTTGGAAATGAATTTTTGTACTCACCCTTATGGAGAAAAACTTAGAAAAATTTACTGCGGCCCCTTTGGTAGAATCCAACCGTATTAACCAATTGGTGGCTGAACTATGCTGTGTAAGCTTAGTTATCACTCTCGGCAGTGAAAGTGAACCAGAAACAGACGTTTCCACGTCTGAAGAAGTTTAATGTTTTAGTTGTGGTAAGGAGTTCGGTCAAGGTTACCGGTAAGTTTTTTAGTCAGTCCGTAAAAATTTACGCACACGCAACGTAAAGTTTAGTTGGTTCTATAATATACTAGTGTTTTGTACCAGAATATGATCACAATTGGAATGGGTCTATTACTCTAAAATAAATCAGTCTTATGTTGCTTATTCCCTGAAATACCAACTTGGCATGACAGGGGGCTTCGGGTATGCGGCTGCCGGTTGTCGCCCTTCCTTGTATCTCTTTGCTTATAAGTCGAAACTTCCGAGCAAGGTCGAGGAATGTTTGTTTGCCAGGAGGAAGGGTAGGGAACGGCCCCTCCTGTTTAACTCGGCATGGACGACGCTCTCAGGAACCGGTTCCAGCGGTGCGATATCACAAATGTAAGATCACCATTTTGAGCACACCAGCAGGCTAACCGATATTACTTTTGTAAGATCAGGCTTTCAAATGTTGCAAGAACCCACAAAAGGGCTGCAGGAACCCTTGGAAGGCCTGTGAGATCCCAGGGGAAGGCTGCTGGAACTCATGTGAGGGCTGCGGAAACCTATTGGAGGGCTATTGGAACCAAAGAGAGGGTNCAGGGGAAGGCTGCTGGAACTCATGTGAGGGCTGCGGAAACCTATTGGAGGGCTATTGGAACCAAAGAGAGGGTGGTGGGAACCCACGGGAAGGCGGCGGGACTCTACGGGGGGCTGCGGAAGAGCACGGGCGGATTGCAGGAACCCAAGAGAGGGCTGCGGGAGCGCTAAAGCAACTCATCGAGGGCTGCGTAAACCACTGTGAGGGCTAAGGGAACCGACTGGAGGGCTGTGGGGACCAATGACAGGGTTGCGGAAACTAACGGGATGGTTGTGGGATCCCACGCGAGGCTGCGGGAATCCAGCAGTGTGGTGCGGGATTCATCGGAGGGCTGTGGTAACCAACAGGGGGTTGCGGGAAGGATGCGGGTACCTTCGGGAGGGCTGCCGGGAACATCGTANAGGATGCGGGTACCTTCGGGAGGGCTGCCGGGAACATCGTAGGGGTATGGCAACCTACGGGAAGGATGCGCAAACTCACAGGACAGCTGCAAGTACCCCTGGGAGGGGTGCGGAAACCCACGAGAGGGGTGCGGAAACTTACGGGAGGGATGCGGGAACCCACGGGAGGGCTGCGGGAACGCATGGGATGGCTTCGGATACCCGAGGGAAGGGTGCGGGAACTCACGGAAGGACTGCAGGAATCCACGGGAAGGGCTGTGCTTACTTCCTGATTTTTATTTCAATTTTATATGATCAAAAATTGTATACTTNGGGAATCCACGGGAAGGGCTGTGCTTACTTCCTGATTTTTATTTCAATTTTATATGATCAAAAATTGTATACTTATGTAGATATAATTTCAAATCTTTATGCATGGCAACAATGACTTCAGTGAACCCATAATCTTTATTAGGATACTAAATATAACCTAAGATCAATAACCTGTCATGGCCTCACTCTCCCATTCATCCGGATGANTCTTTATTAGGATACTAAATATAACCTAAGATCAATAACCTGTCATGGCCTCACTCTCCCATTCATCCGGATGATGACGGCATTTATGCCGTTGTCATCAGAATGAATGGAGAGGGGGTCAACAAGTATCTATATTTGGATAGAATTATGTATAAATACAAGATGAAAAGAATAGGACAAAAAAGATCAATCATAACATTCAATCTGTAAGGACATAATATAATTAAACCTAATAATTAGGAGAGCAACTGTATGCTCTAATAATAAAGTATTAACAAATAAAGAATTAATAAGCAAGATAAGTAAAGTGAAAGTNACGGCATTTATGCCGTTGTCATCAGAATGAATGGAGAGGGTGTCAACAAGTATCTATATTTAGATAGAAT
The DNA here is from genome assembly GCA_002738285.1 of Holacanthella duospinosa. Classification (NCBI taxonomy): domain Eukaryota; kingdom Metazoa; phylum Arthropoda; class Collembola; order Poduromorpha; family Neanuridae; genus Holacanthella; species Holacanthella duospinosa. The sequence goes on along the minus strand of NIPM01000045.1, from coordinate 609,833 downwards.
TATGTATAAATACAAGATGAAAAGAATAGGACAAAAAAGGTCAATCATAACATTCATTCTGTAAGGGCATAATATAATTAAACCTAATAATTAGGAGAGCAACTGTATGCTCTAATACTAAAGTATTAACAAATAAAGAATTAATAAGCAAGATAAGTAAAGTGAAAGTCCCAAAAGTAAAAGTAATTATTACCTACCCTGAACTATAACCCTAGTTAAGTTCTTAGTTCCTAAGAAAGAGGAACAGGAATTTAATATCTTACAAAAGTAATATCGGTTAGACCGCGAATTCTGCGATTCTGATAACCTGGGTGTTTATGGAATATCCTGAGATCCAATTTCTGGAGCTTGACCCTTGACCCCTAGTGGCGGTGCCAAAATACTTTTAATAAGTTTAAGCATTTTTAGAGTCATAAAATTTCAGAATTTTCTCAATAGCCGATTTCTTGCTTTTGACGTTCTGCAAACGATCCTACAAAAGTAATATCGCATCGTCCATGCCGAGTTAAAAAAATATTTTAGGCTTCCACCATGTGGTAGTACCTGAATCACTGGTGTTGGTACTTTCAAGTTAGAATTTAAACAATCTCTACTCAGTTCTGTCTTCACAATATTTTCGAAGGAAGCTGCCACCATCGACCCTGTTTCTGGACCATAAACTTTCTCCACTGGGATATTAAGTAGTTTGGCAACTTCATCCTACTTAGTGTCATCAGATTCCATGTTGGAATCATCAGCCTTGTTAGTGTTCCATCGGATTTTGGCTGGTATCATTTTGGTCATTAATTATGTTTTGTTAACNTGTCATCAGATTCCATGTTGGAATCATCAGCCTTGTTAGTGTTCCATCGGATTTTGGCTGGTATCATTTTGGTCATTAATTATGTTTTGTTAACTATCAGCGATTGTTGCAAAATTTTGCAAAATGGAGTGAACTGAGTTCATTGATTCAGACATCGTCTTGAACGTATCAGGTATATCTTTAAGATTTCGGAGCACATTCGCATGCGCGTTTAATTTTATTTTTAGCATTGTACTTGTTGGACATTGCTCCGAGAGCTTTATTGGTATCTGCGACAATAACCTTTGGGCCTGTCGAGTTTCCTGTNAACTTGTTGGACATTGCTCCGAGAGCTTTATTGGTATCTGCGACAATAACCTTTGGGCCTGTCGAGTTTCCTGTTTCAGGAGTTTTTGGGTAGTGTCTGTGTCATTGTTGAGTCACTAAAGTTATTTATTTTAGATTAGTTGTGTCATATTTTGCGCAATTTTATCAATCAGAATCAAAAGTATCCAATATATATTTATAGTCATTGACTTCAAGGTGTCCTTAAAACTGACGGTCTATTAGACCATGCTCTCTATCCTTTACGCGCGCGTATCAAGTTACCCAGTGGACATCGTAATTGTTGTCTTTTGAGTCTTGGCAGATTACATCAGTCGACACGATCTCTCCAATGAAGAAAAACTTTCCGGCAGGTGAGAATGGATGTTTCCCCGTTACCATAAAAACAATGATGGTGGNCTCTCCAATGAAGAAAAACTTTCCGGCAGGTGAGAATGGATGTTTCCCCGTTACCATAAAAACAATGATGGTGGTCTCATGCACGCCTAGTTACCGAAACGTTTTTTTTTAACTTTAAAAATATGGGTTTCCCCTAACACCTAGACAACGTACTAACCACTTACAGCAAGTGACATTAGAGGATGAGGATGACGAAATATAATTCAAAATTACTTTTGTATTATTGCCCATCTATTGGTATGGAATTGGATGTAGTGAAAGGAAGAGGTTTGGTGGTATGAGGGAGAAATGAAAAATTAAATTATGAAAAGAACCATGTCAAATATTTCCAAACAGTAGAATCTTCAACGTTATACTTTATTGATTTGAAGGACTCGAAATCATCTTTAGCAATTTTAAGGGTAATCTATTCTAATTACTTTCAAATCGATTGACTGAATTAAATAAACCTACTTAAACATAGTTGACTCATTTTAAATTATTTAGGAATCAGGACACCACGGATAAGTTGTCCTCATTGAACTTTATTCTGCCTTCATTCTGTGCCTATCCCCACAAAAATAAGAAATATCAACGTAGGATTAACTACTAAAACACGATTTACGAGGTATAAAATTTAAAGGTACTTGAGTTGTAGTTTTAGTTTTATTGTTGATTAGTAAGTGATGGTTACGATTTAAGAACATTGGACTCATTTCTTTCGCTATTATTTTTATTTATTTTAGGAAGACATTGGGATTAAGAAAGTGTTCATTCGTCTGTTCTTTCAAGAAATTGAGAACATTCAACGTGTATTGTTCTGTCAAAGTAAAGTCCTTGGTTATCTTTAGTGATAACCGGAAATTTGGATTTACTTTTTGAAACTTTATTTCACATTTCAAAATGTGCATAACTTCACCTGGATTTCATATGTTTTTGTCTATTCCTGGGAACGTCTTATGTAAGATTAAAAGGACTGACAAGAGTCCTATTATAAACCAATCAATTTACTCTTAACTATATCTTTATCTTTTTCCTTTTTTCTAGAAATCCAAATGCAGATTTTGCACTTGTCGTTGTCTCAACCCCAAACGGGAAGTACCTTTGACAACTTACCAGTCTCACTATTAAAATCCTCATCAAATCATCGTGTGCTAGACTCGAGTGACAAGTTTTTAAATACCCCATCTACTAAACACTCTACCATTCTCACAAAGTTTCTCTCCCAAAGAACTTGGATGGATATAAAAATCTCCCTACCTAACTACATAAATAATAATTCTGGGAAGGATATGATGGAAATAGACTATCCAAGAAATCAAATACCACATGATGTTCTCATTACCGCTGGTGATGGACGTCGAAATAATCCCAGCGGAGATGGTAATCGCCCACCAGGTGATCACTATAAGGATACTGATAAAAGAGTTCAGAAACGCAAGCGTGAATCTATCGAAGATGAAGTCGAAGATGACGAATGTGACGAAGATGATTACCTTATTGATGGGAATGGTTATAGATTCGAACATTCAGAGAAAGCCTATTTGATTGTGAATTTGTACTCAAGAGAACGGGAAGGCTATACATTTACGGCATATCTTCCTGAGACAGCAGAAGAAGAAGCTCGAATNGATATACATTTACGGCATATCTTCCTGAGACAGCAGAAGAAGAAGCTCGAATGTTTGAAGAGTCTCACTTGATTCCATATAGTGAACCCTACTTACTCGACTGTATCAACAATGAATGTGTTCCACTCCGTCTTGTAGCCANGGGAATGGTTATAGATTCGAACATTCAGAGAAAGCCTATTTGATTGTGAATTTGTACTCAAGAGAACGGGAAGGCTATACATTTACGGCATATCTTCCTGAGACAGCAGAAGAAGAAGCTCGAATGTTTGAAGAGTCTCATTTGATTCCATATAGTGAACCCTACTTACTCGACTGTATCAACAATGAATGTGTTCCACTCCGTCTTGTAGCCAAATTGGAACGTGAGCACGGTGTTGATTTGATTCGCTATCGGAATTGTGTTGTTTGTCAAGTCCGTGATTTCCGTAGGTTCTCTACGAGTGCTACTCAAGGAAACCAACCTATATGCAGACAAGTTGTTCTCAAACCCACAACTCTTACACTCCTATCGGATTTGGAACAACTTATTGCCAAAAGTTTTGATGATCGGGTTGTTTATAAAAAAATACTCCAAACTAAAAATCCAGAATCTGAGCTCATTCCCTTCAAACGAATGAGACTGAGCCATTTAAATTATCCATTTGACTGTTACGAGAATAAGGATAGATTTGAAGAAACTGAAGAGCCTGACGATCTTAGCTTGGACCAAAGGCATGAATTGGAAAAAAAAATTATTAGAGAAACTGCCGGAGGACTCTGTCTTGATCCCTCTAAACAAGTTGGACTCATTGCAAATGCTGCTCAGTACGAGCGATTCAAATGGAATACGAATAAATTAAAAAAGACCGTCCAACTTTATACTACAAAGAAGTCAAAGGTGGAAACTACACGAAATTCAGTAATCGGAATCGGAATCGGAGTTCCCATNCTTTATACTACAAAGAAGTCAAAGGTGGAAACTACACGAAATTCAGTAATCGGAATCGGAATCGGAGTTCCCATCTCTTCAGAAGATGAAGAAGAAGTTATGCCAGAAGATGAAAATACTGTTCTGATTGCTGCAGTTTCTATACTTGATAAAGAGTCAGAAAAGAATGATTTTCCTCTTTTCAAATTTATTAGAAAATGTATTGAGAAGAAGAAGCTCCAAAGACAGATTGATGTGGAAACGCCGGAAGAACGTATAAGACTACCACCAATCGTAAGTTAAAGTCAAGGTCACTGATTGAGAGATTGCGTATTAAGCTCCGGTAGTTGAGAGAACCAAAGTTCGGCATCTTGTTCCGCTTATTTTTCAGGTTTATGACAATCTGGTTTAAGTTTGAAAACAAGTTTAAAAAATTACAATGTAGAAGTACAAGTTTTGATAAGAATTTGTGGTACAGAAGGAAGAAAAGGTCATCAGGTACATCAAATACCGGATTTTATGAACTTTTCAAAAATAATAAATAATAATGATTTAAAGACTAATGATGTTTGGTGTTGGTCAGGAATTCTGAAATCATGAAACCCATTATAGGCCTGATTTATACTTTTTCCAACCATCGCCGTATGTGTTGGATGAGCTTAGGATTATATTATGCAGTTAAAATTTTATTCTTTCGCTTTGGTCACATAAGTAGAATCAGTGTTCGCCATCCCCCAGGGGAACTGGGGATTTGTGGGTGGGGAAACCTGGGACTCCCGGGGGAGAAGATTTCAAATCCCCTGGGGATTAATGGGGGAATTAAAAATAGGCGGAAAACTTGAAATTTTTATAAAAAAAAAAGGCGGGAAACTTTAAATTTTTATNTTTCAAATCCCCTGGGGATTAATGGGGGAATTAAAAATAGGCGGAAAACTTTAAATTTTTATAAAAAAAAGGCGGGAAACTTTAAATTTTTATAAAAAAAAAAAAAAAAGTAAAATACTGTAATAATTTTATTGAAGAATCCGCGTTTTGTCTAAAGAAATAAAAAGCAAGAATTTCAATGTGATCCAGAGCCAGAAAGATGAGCCATTGACACATTGGACATTTGCCTACTTTTTTTTGCGGAAGCTTTGTTTCTGTTGGACTTCACCTACCCTGGTAGATTTCTTTCTTCCTCCTACTTCTGACATTTTAATTAGTATAAAAGGTATCACTGAAAGTTTAGTAATTAAACAATAAATTACTAATCTGAAGGTATGTTTCAGTCAAAACTGGAGTACACAATAATAATCAAAACTACTTTAAATTCGAATCAATCCAAAATTAAAATTATGAATTAAAATCGACTAGACATCAAATTTGAATTTCCGCAACAAATTTGAATTTGGCGCATTATTACTATTTTTAGTCCCTTTGTATCCCCAAAAACCCAATAATCCCCACAAATCCCCGGAACTCCCATTCCCCCGGGGGAAAGTGTCAAAAGTGGGGATTTGGCGAACACTGAGTAGAATAATTTTTATGCACATTTGAATCTTGTTAGGTTGCAAAAGTAATTCTAATCTGTTCAACTTTTTTCCGGCTGATGCTCCACCAATTCAACAAAAGTTAAAAGTATAACACATAGCCTAAACAGAGTAAAATTGTGAACCTGACACTTCATTTACAGCCTGGTTGTTGTAATTGATTAGAGTCACTCCCATTTTGGGTTTTATGGTTACAAAATGTCACCAAACAGAATTGGTTTTTAATTTAAGGTTTCTTAGTTTTTAAAACTTATGAAATCTAGTAGTATTTGATGTGCTTGGTGATCTGTTTTTTTTTTNTTTAAGGTTTCTTAGTTTTTAAAACTTATGAAATCTAGTAGTATTTGATGTGCTTGGTGATCTGTTTTTTTTTTACCACAACTCCCACTTAAAATTTATGCTTTTACAATGAATTTTGAATTTTTGGTTTTAATAATTTTTGAACATTTTTTTTTTAAACTTTAAGCAGATATTGTCATACCTGAGCGGATACGTATCATATGACNGTCATACCTGAGCGGATACGTATCATATGACGACGACCTCTGGTGCTCGAGCCTGGACGAGCTAACACGCAATCTCCGAGTCGCCTCAACTTTAACTTTAACTTTAACCAAAACTTGACGTTTTAAAATCTTTCTGACTTGTTAGATGACTTCAAAGTTTACACTGATAATTCTCAATAGAGAAGAAATTAAGTTTAATTTGTATTTTTCATTACAGAAGTTTATGGATTACTATCCTGGACCCGATCTCACTAGTTTTGAAGACATTCGCCCACTATGTCAACCAGCGGAACCAGCTACCCTTCGACCTGTTTTCGGTGATAATTTTATTGCTAAAACTGAAGAGTATCTCTTTGAGACTGAGCGTCGGAAACATCCTCATCGGACAAAACTGACAATTTTCCAAAGAAATGGAGTAGATAATTACTTTGGAGAACTGGAACAAGAGGCTTTCATTGAAGACTCAACCCCCACCACTCATGAACAACAATTCATTACTAGTGGAAATGCTCGAGTGTCAGTTCCTGTGAAACCATATGTCTTAGATCCACCGAATGGTTCAATCTCTGGATCAAAATGTCAATTTGATCTCGGGTCTATTGACAGTGTCAACCTCTATGTCAAGCAGTTTACAGATATTTTCACAGAGGATGGACGACGTCCTTGTAAAATTACATATCATAAAGCTGGACAAGCTGGACCGACAACACTCTATACCAGTTCCTACAAGTCACTTGTCAATGGTAGCAACATAAATCTGACAACTGGAACACCACCTACAGTTTCTAACCTTATGAGTCAAACTACAAACGGACCATCGCATGTTGTAATTGCTCATCAAACTCCTCCTCCATCGTCAGTTCATAATAATATAAATACTATAATTGTCTCTGTCCCAAGTATTCAAGGTCAGAATCAACCTCCCTCAACAATTTCAATACCGGTGGTCAATCCGATTTCTGTTCCTCCTCCCTCTCTTCCTCTCACTTCCTCATCATCTCCATCACAAACGAATCCACCAGTTCAAATTGTACATCCCCAACCCCGCCCTCAACCCAACCTTCCAATTTCTTCATCTGCACTTTCTCAATTGATTCAATCAGATCAAGGAATTATGACAAATTCTACTCTCACTTCTTCAAATTCAAATCTACTACCAGGATCTACAATTCAAACAGGACATTCAGCTTCAACGAATCTTAATCTTAATCTCCATGTTAATTCTACACGAGTAGTTCAACAGCGTCATCAGTTACTTACACGCCCTCAAATTTATAATGTAAATTTGAATCAATCCCAGACTCAAGCTCAACGACCCACATCTCTTCAAGCACCACAACTTATTCAGTCTCATCCACAACATCACCACCAGCAAGGTATACGAGTCAAACAACCTACTCTCGCCACACTTCTCTTGACAGGCCTTCCAAATTCTGTCTCCAAACCAATCACAGTGGCTATCCAACCACAACCACAGAATCAAGGACTTACTCAACTGAATCCTAATCAAATCAATTTGAATCAAGTTCAAGCCATTACACTTAACGCTGGCTCACTAGATTCTCATCATACTCTTGGACATCAGTCTCAACAAGTACAAATTACACATGCGCAACATGGACACAGTGGAAATCAAACAACCAATAATAATCCTATAATGATTATGGTTTCTCCAGCTACTGGGACTAGTTTGGGTAGTCAAAATACGATGAGTAGTGGACATCATACAATTTCACATCATCATACAGGAAATGTTAGCCTCAATCTCAATACAATAAATCTAGAAGGACTGTTGGCAGTAAGTAGTAATGGAGTAACGACTCTCCAACAACAACAGCCATCTTACGTCACTTCAACAGCACTAGTCAGTAGTAGTTCAGGGAGTACAAATTCCATGGGACTACCTGTAAGTAATACGCTCAATATTTTGAGACTGTCGAACAACAATAGTAGTCTAACTCTCCAACCTCAACATATGATAAGACAGAGTGGAATGGGAATGATGAGTCCATTGGAACAAAATTCTACATCCATAGCAACTGGTATTTCAACCACAACTGGAACAACACGTTTACAAAGGCAACCACCAGAGTTGGAAGAAATTACTGTTCCGGATTTAAATACATTACTAAACAATGGTTGTGGAAATAATCGTGTTGTTTCAAATTATACAAGAACTCATCCAAAAGGACCTTCAATTGATTTGAACCTCAATGTTAATTTGAATCTTAGCGGTAGTACTGCTGTTCATGCGTCAACTCCTCGATCTATTGTTGGAACACATTCATCCTCAACAAATGATATATTCAATACTGTCACACAAAATGGTGGAGTTGTAAATGTAAATTCTGTTGATTCAATTTTTAATGCTTTATCAGAAGCCATTGGACCAGAACTGGAACAAAAATTAGAACATTCAATGGTTCAATCAACTACTCACATGAGTTCCAGTCTCTCTCCTTCTACATCCCATCCACCCAAGAGTACAACAACAATTTTGACTCTAAATGACCTCCTTGGTTCTCCACCAATGAGTGGAAGTTCTGGAAGTAATATTAATGTATTGAATAATTTAAATAATTTGAATCATATCGTCTCATCCCCCATGCAGTCACCACAAAGTCCATCAATTTCTTCAATTCTTTCACCAATTTCACAGAATGTTGGTGGTACATCCAGTAGTATTGCTTATACAACACCACGCCTCAGTGCACTATTAGCTGGTACACCATCTGCTGATTCTTCAAATAATTTGGTAATAGATTCTTCATCACAAAATCCAAGGAGTGGGATTGGTTCAGCAAATTATGGAAATCTTCTTGATCGTCTCATGTCACAAGGACAGACTCCAACAACAATGACACAAAGGTCACAGACTGGAAGTCGTCTGAATCCTATTGCTACAGCGACACCTAATGTTGTCCTAGATCATCCAGTTCTGGCAGCTACACTCACACAAGGAACAAATCCTAATCTTCGTCAAGCCCTCACAAGACCAACGGCCTATCGACAAATTGCACCTGCACCACCACCAACATTACAATCTTCTGGAACACAGTCACAACAACAACCATTGATCAATCTTTTAGGATTTATGGGTACGAATAATTCTGGTTCAGGAGTTGTAAATGGTGGGACACCAGCTCAAACCATACGTATTAGCACAACCAATAATAGTGGAAGTGGTGGAAATGGGAATTCGGGAAGTCGGTGAGAATACGTCACTTTAATTCTACTAAATAATCAACAAAAATCGAGTACTAAGTAGAGTAGAGGTGTCAGATTATTCTCAAATACCATTCAAGCTTCAGATTCTCAAAAAAATTAATAATTTTTCTTTTATTAACTTTATAAATTTTCCTAGATAGTTTATACGGATTTCTTATTATAATAATGAAATTTTAGTCTGTGATTTATTAGAGAAATACGAGAATGAAAATTTTTCGATGATGGATGATATTTTCAGAGGATGATTGTCGATAGAGGGGCCGAGACGAGTTAGTTGATGTAAATTTACTTTTATTGTCAATTTACAACTCAAAGTTAGATAATTTCCTAACATTCTCTAACATTAATTAATTTAAAAACGCTTTCGTTTTTTTAAAATTATTATTATTAAAACTTTTATAAACACAAACTCATTATTGTCTTCTGTCTTCAGATAAAGTGATGTAGTGATATAGAATTTCAGAATCATCCATGGGTTCCATGAGTTCTCTAAAACTTTTTGTTTTCATACGTTTTTAGTAGTAGTCATCAAATTATTTCTTGTTATTTCGTACTATTAATTTAATTTAATTTAATTTAATTTAATATTTNCTTCAGATAAAGTGATGTAGTGATATAGAATTTCAGAATCATCCATGGGTTCCATGAGTTCTCTAAAACTTTTTGCTTTCATACGTTTTTAGTAGTAGTCATCAAATTATTTCTTGTTATTTCGTACTATTAATTTAATTTAATTTAATTTAATTTAATAATATTTTTTTTTTGAGTCCAGAGGCATATTAGTTATTAGAAGCAGAACTGCAATGGTGGACTATTCTCATGAAATATACTAAGCAAAAATATTGTGCTAACTTTTACAAAACCTTTATTTAATGCTTGAGAAAAGTATTGCGAAAAATGTAAATTTTTTGCACTGATGAAGCACACCATAGTGATATTTGAAGCATGGTTTGATTAAAAAAAAAGTCAGCTTAGACTCGAGATGTTTGGGTTCATTGAACCTTATTATAAGTAAATAATAATGACAGTTTTTTATTTGAGATGTTAAAATTATTCTAAAAATTAAATTACAAAATGTAAAAAAGACTAAACCTGGTTGGATCAATTTACACAAATCACATTTCGTCGTTGTTCATTAATTATGACTAAAGTCTTAGAGTTAGAGAGCACTGGTAAATAAAAACAGGACTGCTATGATTTTTCATGGTTTTCATAATTTCATTTTTATTCACCTCTTGATTTTGAAACTCCAAAGAATTTGATTTAAATTATAAAATATTGTTTGCTGTGTTGGTTTTTTTTCTTGGTAATGGAGGCTCCGGAGAGAGAGAGAATTTTTGGTTGTCGGTGAAAAAAAAAAGTCCATGAGAGTCCAACATGAAACCTAGACTATTAAGAATCCGGTTGGCATTGAGAAATTAAAAAATTAAAATAATCATCTACCAATCAGAATAGTAATAAACCACTGAACTTGTTACCGACTTGAATACTTGAAGTATTCGTATTGTAAAAAAACAATACGAATTTTGAATATCCATTTGTCAATTGTTGGATTCAAAAAGTTCGAATTTCTAATAATAATTGTTTGTTTTTTAACACATTTGAAACACTTGATGTCAGAGTGAGACAAAGGTTTTAAATTAAAATATATTCAAGGACAAACGACAATATAAAATAATTTAAAAAAAAAATAATAACTTCGGAACTTGTCGAGTGAGTATATATTCAGTTGTAATTTTGTCGATGAATTCGAGATTCGATGAAAAAGAAGCAACTCAACCAGCGCTGGCTATCAAAGAGAGATCACTCATCAAGTGACTCATGTGCCAACGGTGGTGGAGTTACCAAATTTCAAGATCTTTTTTTTCCAAGTGCGTGAGTGCTTGATGAGTAGTAGTGTTGGACTCTTTACAAGTTTTGACTTCTAAAATTTGACTGAGTAGGAAAGCGTTGGTTGGTTGGTTCTTGTCTTGAGTTTTTGTACTTTGGAAATACGAGTCCAGTTTAGAGACCCTTGGTCGACCTAAACAAACCGGTTTTCTTCCCTTGTCCTTTATACACTCCAACCCAAAAAAAAAATACTTTTATATTTCATTATCATTGCGTGCCACTTTAGCTCGATGGAAATTGAGGAGGAAGAATAAGAATAAGAAGAAGAAGAAGAAAAAAAAAAGTCAAATTGAAGAGGAAAGTGGTTTAGAAGGAGAAGAATCAAGAAGAATCAACAAGAATCAAGAATCAAGACAAGAGGATAATAAAAATCTTACATCTACACAGGAGACGAAGACGAGACCTTGTCCACCTGTCTCACGCTAGTTTTTTTTTTTTTTTTTTTTTTTTTTTTTTTTTTTTTTTTTTTTTTCTATCCTACTTGACCTTTTTTCCTATGTAACAAAATAACTACTTATTTCTTTTTGACACTTTCAAAAGGTTGAATGAACTCAAAGAGTCCATTATATACCATTATACAATCTTAACTCGATAAATAACATTCTTTTACACCAAAATATACTTGTCAATTTGAGAATTTGATAAAAAAAAAAAAAAATTTACAAAAATTTATACATAGAGATGATGATCCAAGTAGAGAGAAACGAGTCTCGTTTCTCTCTAGTCTCCAGTGGAGACTCCCATCTGGAAAATAATGTTAGACTAAAAAACATTTTCCAAAAACCCCCCTCCAAAAAAAAATCTCTCTCTCTCATCTTATTAATCGAATTGATTAAAAATTTTATTAATTTATAATCATAATCATAATCATATAATATGTCGTCTCATAGTTCTAGGTCATCATCATGAATCCACAACTTAAACATGATTCTTCCTCATTAACGGGTTGAGTCATTACTCATTAGGTGGGTTAAAAGTTCCAACTCAAAATTTAGTAACAAATATATTTTTTTTATTACAAAAAAAATTTTTTTTTTTGTTTTTTCTTAGAAAAATANCAAAATTTAGTAACAAATATATTTTTTTTATTACAAAAAAAAATTTTTTTTTTTTTTTCTTAGAAAAATAAAAAAAGGCAAATGAATGTGACAGGTGAGTGAAGAGTTTTTGTGCAGGACGAGTAGTGGACATGTCCCTTGGAATCATGTCCCTCGAACTTGAGTGCATTAAAGTCAAGACAAATGAACTTGTTTTGGAAAGGTGTGTTGGTTTGAAGGAGAAGCTGCTAAACAGGTCCTCAGAAGATCATCAAAAGGACAAATACTGATCATATCGTAGTGCTGGAATTAAAATTCAGACAAACAAACCCAACCGGTACGCTTGAAATCTAATGATTTTTAATTGAAATGGAAAAAAAAAAAAAAAAAAAAAAATCTTCAAAGTCTCATAATATATAATATCAATAGGAACTGGAATTTCGAGATCTCTGCCTCAAGGAGTTCGAAAGGATTTTTGATTTTTTTTTTTTTTTTTCAAAACTTTTCGGTAGTTGGGAAAACTTGTTGAAAGGTCGAAAATGATGAGGTAATGCTAAAGCTAAAGCTAAACCATTGAAAAATCCCGACTCATTGTTNTTCGGTAGTTGGGAAAACTTGTTGAAAGGTCGAAAATGATGAGGTAATGCTAAAGCTAAAGCTAAACCATTGAAAAATCCCGACTCATTGTTGTCTAAAATAATTTATAAAGCTGTCTCCATCATTTCTAATGATATGTCTCATCCAATCAAAATCTACTTCTTAAACTTTCATATAAATCTTCAGAATCGTAATGTATTATTTCTTTTTAACAATATTTGGTAAAAATAATTGTAAATTATTGTAAGAATTATTATTATATAGTAATGAAATGACTAAATGATTCATTCAATTTCAATCTAATCAAATATTTTTTATACTTAGAATCTTATCTTTAAAATCTTTAAGTTTAGTGTAAGGAGAGAAAGTAGGAGAAAGTGTAGTAAGAAAAAAAAGAAGAAAATCAATGTAATAGTTAAGTTGTAAGGTAGAGAGGTTATATAGTGAGTATAAATGTANAAGAAAAAAAAGAAGAAAATCAATGTAATAGTTAAGTTGTAAGGTAGAGAGGTTATATAGTGAGTATAAATGTAGCTTATGTAAGTTAATATTTATAGAAGGGAATGTAAGGACATGCGTCCTCACCAATCGGAATCCATGTATCCAGAGAAAGTAAAAGGAGAGGCTGTAAGTAGGTCACCGTTTCCAAGAGTTTGGATCTATGGGTTATTCCCCTCTGGACTACTACCCGAATTCGGGCATTCACTCTCTCATTACCCATTTACAGAGTCAGACGCTCTCTCCAACTCAGCCATGGAACCCGGGCTCAAACTATTTATTCATTTTACCAAAAATTTCATAGCTTCTCTAATCTCTACTAATAAATTAGATCAATTAAACTAAACTACCCATCCGTATCTCAACTCAACAAGTTTTTAAATCTAAAAACTAGTTATTTAAAATTTTGAAACAAGTTTGAAAGGATTGATTTAAGAAATCCTTTGACTTGACCTCATCCTTCATGTTCTACTTTCAATAAGAACCAATAAGATTGGAAAAGGATCTCCTTCCATATTCTTCCTTAATATGGCAACCAATGGAGAGGGTTTATTTGGAAATGGACTTAGTCTCCTTGATCTTGATGATGAAGAAGATAGAAGACCATTGAAAGTTGTAAATTCAACAAGAGATATTCGACTTGGTCTTACTGCTTCATCTCTCATCGATCTTATTTCTCGAGCAAAGGTTAAATTTAATCTTAATCCGGAACATTATATTCGAGTTGTATTAGAAAATGATGGAACGGAAATAGATGACAATGATTACTTTAATACACTTGAACCAGATACAACCCTTATGATTCTCTCAGGTGATGAGGAGAAATGGACACCTTATAGATCTTTCTTATCGTAAGTCTTGCTTTTTTCGGTTTTTTTTTTACTTTTCTTTGACAATTTAGAATTTTTTTTCGAAATTATTATCTATTCTAAGCTATGACCCAATTGGAATAAAAAAATTAATTTTTTTTTTTTTTTTTTTTTTTTTTTTTTTTAAAATTTTTTTTTTTTTNGGGCTAAAAATGGGTAATAAATTAATAAAATTTTGTTTATTTTAGATTGGGTTTAGCTCTGGATCCAAGAGGTGAAGGAAGAAATGAACGAAGAGGGGATGAAATGGAAGGTGGTGAAAGTGGGTCAAATAGTTGCCCTGTGTCCCCTGTTGAAGAACTCGTCTGGAGACTTCATCAAGACCTTTCATTTTTTCCATGGCTCACACCCAAGGAACTGGATACTATTGCCAAAATGGATAGAGATGAAATGAAAAAAATTGTACCGGATGATAAATTTTTAGTATTTTTACAAGATCTTTGTGAGCGGTATCTTCAGGATAAAGATAAAGATAAGGAAGGGGTCACTAGGATACTCAATGACCCTATCAAACTCATCCGGATCTATTCAAACTCAAATCATTTCCATAATTCCTATGACCAAAATATACGTCGTACTAATTAGTCAATTACTTTACAATTACTAATACTATACTAACTTTTAGACTTTTTTTTATTTTATTTTGTAGAGTATAACATAACCTCTTTGNATTACTCACTTTTAGACTGTTTTTTATTTTATTTTGTAGAGTATAACATAACCTCTTTGACTCAGGAGTTGATTCTTTGACTCATGAGTCGACTCAAAAGTTTTGCGTTTCACTCATGAGTCAAACTCAAAAGTTTTGAGTTTCACTCTGANACTCAAAAGTTTTGCGTTTCACTCATGAGTCAAACTCAAAAGTTTTGAGTTTCACTCTGACCCACTGAAATCCAAAAAAAGTGTGAGAGGATGGACTCAAATGAGTCAATGAGTCTGACTCTGAGGTATAAAATGAGTCATGCGATAGTCTAAACCTTGAAATACGGTGAATAACGTCTCACACTAAATACATCACTTTTCCCTAGTCCATTTCATAATCTAATTTAATCAACTTTCTCCAATTCGTTTTGATAGTCTCTACGTACACTACCATTTTTATAAAATATGGAATTGCAGAGTATAGTTGCTCAATTTGTGCAAGTAATTGATTTAAAGACATTTTCTGTATGGATAAATAAAATTCCATACTTTTACCCACTATGGTCTCATTATAAAGCACTACTAATTCTAATTCTAAGAATTNGGATAAATAAAATTCCATACTTTTACCCACTATGGTCTCATTATAAAGCACTACTAATTCTAATTCTAAGAATTAGTCTTAATTACTTTTTTTTTTGAATTTTAGGATTTTATAGGAATTGTTAATAATTTTAACAAAGTAATTAAGATGTTATGTAAAATTTTCATTTTCTCAGTCTCGCAGTCANAATTAGATGTTATGTAAAATTTTCATTTTCTCAGTCTCGCAGTCTCAGTCTCAGTTACTACTAACTATATCAGAGAGCTTAAATAATTAAAATTTTGAATTTCGAATTTACTAAATTCGACACTGATTCGTAAGGTGCTATGAATTTTAAAAGGTCTTCAATTATGAACCTCTTTGATTAGAATTAAAATTAAGTAATTCCTATTTGTAATTTGTATTAATTGATAAAAATTAGTAGTTAAGTTCAATTATTTAAGAAATGACTTAAAGTTCACTAGTTGCAAAAAAATTCTATTTGCATCTTGAAGCATAATCTGTGATTATTGCTAATCTGGAAATTGGTAATTGAAAAAAAAAACTACCAATTTCTATGGTTTTTGCCATGTATAAAAGTAAACTATTAATTAAATTTAAGATGAAAATGGAAGTTCTAATCACTTGCCCCCCTTCCTTATTTAAGGTGAAAATGTAACTTGTGTTTAGAAAATCTACCCTTATAGGTCTTAAAATTAAAAANGGATAAATAAAATTCCATACTTTTACCCACTATGGTCTCATTATAAAGCACTACTAATTCTAATTCTAAGAATTCGTCTTAATTACTTTTTTTTTGAATTTTAGGATTTTATAGGAATTGTTAATAATTTTAACAAAGTAATTAGATGTTATGTAAAATTTTCATTTTCTCAGTCTCGCAGTCTCAGTCTCAGTTACTACTAACTATATCAGAGAGCTTAAATAATTAAAATTTTGAATTTCGAATTTACTAAATTCGACACTGATTCGTAAGGTGCTATGAATTTTAAAAGGTCTTCAATTATGAACCTCTTTGATTAGAATTAAAATTAAGTAATTCCTATTTGTAATTTGTATTAATTGATAAAAATTAGTAGTTAAGTTCAATTATTTAAGAAATGACTTAAAGTTCACTAGTTGCAAAAAAATTCTATTTGCATCTTGAAGCATAATCTGTGATTATTGCTAATCTGGAAATTGGTAATTGAAAAAAAAAACTACCAATTTCTATGGTTTTTGCCATGTATAAAAGTAAACTAATTAATTAAATTTAAGATGAAAATGGAAGTTCTAATCACTTGCTCCCCTTCCTTATTTAAGGTGAAAATGTAACTTGTGTTTAGAAAATCTACCCTTATAGGTCTTAAAATTAAAAAAAAAGGGTTCCATTTTGTCTTTGAACCATTTCCCGTCCTAAGCTTATGTCGCACCAAAATTTTTAGAAAAAATTTTATCCAATTATATGGTAGAAACTCCACCCAATAAGAGCCAAACGAATAATGACTCTATCCAATAAGCGCCTAAGGCCTAACCAATATGGGTGCCAACCAATAAGCACCAAATCAATTATGACCTCCACCCAAAATGTCCCACCAAAAAGGTGAAATTTAAATTAAAAATACAGTCCAACCAGTATTTTTGGGACTTACTTTTGACCCATGCTCTTTGCTGGAGAAAGCCTGGTGACATATTATTATTCTCCATTGAACTTCATAAACCAAATTTTTTTTTGGTGATACTAGTCTTTACGGTTTCAGAAGGATTATGTGAAAGTAAAGAAGTGAATTTTTTTAATCAAGTTTCTTGCAAAACTAGAAAAAAAAGTTACAATTATTTTTAAATTGTTAACTTTTTTTTTTTATTTGTCGCAGAGACTTGATTAAAAAAAAATAACTTTTCTCTACTTTCGCATAATCTTTCTGAAACCGTAAACACTATCACCAAAGCAAAAAAAAAATTTGATTTATGAAGTTCAATTGACAATAATTAATATCACCACACTTTCTCCAGCAAAGAGCANTTTTTTTAATCAAGTTTCTTGCAAAACTAGAAAAAAAAGTTACAATTATTTTTAAATTGTTAACTTTTTTTTTTATTTGTCGCAGAGACTTGATTAAAAAAAAAATAACTTTTCTCTACTTTCGCATAATCTTTCTGAAACCGTAAACACTATCACCAAAACAAAAAAAAAATTTGATTTATGAAGTTCAATTGACAATAATTAATATCACCACACTTTCTCCAGCAAAGAGCACAGATCAAAAGTAAAGCAACTTCCAGTGGTCACAAAAACACTAGTTGGACTGTAAAAGAACCTAAAATGAAGCAAAAAATAGGAAAAATGTACAATAAACCTAAAAATTATAACAAACCAACCTTAATTAATTCTAAACCTAATAAGAAACCTAAAATATTAATGTCTAACGATTAGCACAAATTGGATATAGTGGGTGTGGTATTATGGTTCATATTGGTGTAGCCCATATTGAGTATGCCCATTGAACGGGCGTGAGTCCTCTACTACTATTAAGAAATAGAGAAAGCGGAGAGATGGACTCTGAGATGTGGTTTATTCGGAGTNTAGTAAGTTTAAAATTAAGTTAGAACAAAAATTCAAAAGTTCCAAAATTACTCTAAAACAGAATCTAGTCGTAACTATGGAGACCAAGGAATTGAACTTGAGTTTCATTACTTTAAAAGAGTCTTAANTTTGAGTTAAAAGATATAAAACTACATAAAGAAATTACAACATAAATCAAAAAAGGTTACTTTACGTCTGAACACCCATAGTAAGTTTAAAATTAAGTTAGAACAAAAATTCAAAAGTTCCAAAATTACTCAAAAACAGAATCTAGTCGTAACTATGGAGACCAAGGAATTGAACTTGAGTTTCATTACTTTAAAAGAGTCTTAANTAAAACAGAATCTAGTCGTAACTATGGAGACCAAGGAATTGAACTTGAGTTTCATTACTTTAAAAGAGTCTTAAAAAATATTGCGTTCAAGCATCATCTTTCAAATTGTTACAAAATTGATTGAGTTCCTTTGAAAAGAATTTGACGATTTGGTAAAAAAATAAATAAAGAGAACAGTTTTTTTTTTAAAATCTAACAAGAAATTTTTGATTTAGTTTAAATAATTTTGAAAATGATGCAGCCAGAACATGGTTGTAGTGCGTCATTGGTTGGTAATAAAGATAAAGGAGGAGTCAACCGAGAACCCTTCCACAGTCATCCACTCCCACCACAACCACGACCACGACCACNGAGTCAACCGAGAACCCTTCCACAGTCATCCACTCCCACCACAACCACGACCACGACCACAACCACAACCACAACCATTTGAGTCAGCAGACGCCATCAATCAAAATTTTATGTTTCCAGAGTAAGTAACAAAACTAAAGAAAAAGAACAATAATTGCATTAAGTCTTGAATGAAGAGGAATCAATAATATTTTTTAGAGATTTATAATAATAATTTGTGATGTATACCCTTTGAGGTCTTCCGGTATAGGACTCCTCCCAAAAGTAGACTCAATGAGTTTTGATGACTTCTTGATGCATTGGGATAGCTTCTGGTCAAAGGGTAGTAATCCTAATCCTAATCCTCATAACAAAAAGAAAACAGTAGTTGAACATCTTCAACTTGGTACTCCTCCTACATCCTACTCTCCATGTCAAAAAGGTCAAATTATAATCATGTCAATAAGAACTTTCTATTTAGTTGATGAAGCGGTATTAAATGGTTGGCTAATGCTTTGGGAAGACAATTGGGAACGCAAGCGCAGTACACGCGCACGAACCGGTAGAAGTGGAAGTGATGAATCTGAATCAAAATCTTCAAAATCAACTTCACATGATGAAAAAGAGGATACAATTGGTCAGAATTCAATTTCATGGACTCAAGTTATGGATATTATTGATAAGCAGTACTTTCCCAGTTGGACAAGTGCACTTCCACATACAGGTCCTGGTAAATTCCCTGGTAGACATCTCTACCAAGGAGTACGTGGAATCCCTTATCCAATTTCACAAATTTTTTTGGCAAAATGTAACTCACTATAATGAATCATGAATCAATTATCAAGAATCAATTTCGTCNCTCTACCAAGGAGTACGTGGAATCCCTTATCCAATTTCACAAATTTTTTTGGCAAAATGTAACTCACTATAATGACTATATGACTAACTTCTGAAAATCATGAATCAATTATCAAGAATCAATTTCATGATATGTATTCAACAAGATTTTTTTTTCTTTGTACAGACGGGTGTTTGTATCAACCACTCAATTCGACCATTTTCCTTTCTGTCGCAGAATCAAATGCATTGATTGAGGATGAGGACTGTATCCCATTGTTGTACTCACAGACCAAACTACGATTAGAAATAATGAAATTTCTAGCAGATGATATGGGATTTAATTTAGGATACTCTAACAATCCATCATTTAATCCCAATATAATCCCATTTAAAGATTATCAAATTAGGATTGATGGTGTGATTGTTGAGAAATTTACTGGTATTTGGACTTTCTACATTGATATTGGTATGGATCGTGCTGGACAAGTGAAGATGGACAGAGATGAAAAGTTTAGAACTAAATACTGTGATTGGGTACACAAGTATCCAGTGTGTCCGGTAGGTTTATGTCTATGTAAAACACTCTTAATATATTAAAACAAAATTAATTAAATATTCCTTTCATTGNGATATTGGTATGGATCGTGCTGGACAAGTGAAGATGGACAGAGATGAAAAGTTTAGAACTAAATACTGTGATTGGATACACAAGTATCCAGTGTGTCCGGTAGGTTTATGTCTTATGTAAAACACTCTTCATATATTAAAACAAAATTAATTAAATATTCCTTTCATTGCAGGAATTAACTATGAATTATTGTGCCAAAATCTTCGGAGTCCTTCAAACCTCAACATAATGATTTCATCGACAAATAGAATTAATTATATTTTTCAAAAAAAAAATATATATATATATATTATATATACGTTTGCCCTAATTCATCAAATCAAAAATCTTATTACCTACCTAAACTTAATAAGTTATCATACACATAATATCCTAAATAAGGTTTTCGTCTTCATTACCAACAACCTAACTTTATTTATGTCCAAATCACAATTATTTAATTTTTGAGAAATAAACCTAAAATCTATTTGTATGAATTGTTTCATCGAATTCTTGAACCTTAGGATAGAACTGCAAGATTTTATACTGGACGAGCTTCATTGTTTCATATAAGGCATATTTCATTAAAAAAATTATAATTAACACTAACATGTTATCATTTCTAAAAACTGACCGTACGATGAATTAACGTGTCTGTCACAGGTAAATTTGTAAAACTTCATTGAAACTAAATATTTTTGTATTTTTTTTAAGCAGAAAGTTCTGACAGCACNCCTTAGGATAGAACTGCAAGATTTTATACTGGACGAGCTTCATTGTTTCATATAAGGCATATTTCATTAAAAAAAATTATAATTAACACTAACATGTTATCATTTCTAAAAACTGACCGTACACGATGAATTAACGTGTCTGTCACAGGTAAATTTGTAAAACTTCATTGAAACTAAATATTTTTGTATTTTTTTTTTAAGCAGAAAGTTCTGACAGCACTTTGTTCTGGTTTTGTTTTCTGATTGTCAGGATCTTGGACGATGTATATTTGAAATGTAAAAAAAAAAAATCCTTAGAAGGTATAGCGACAACAATGACATGAAGGCGGGCATTGGAAGAGAACTAATTTGCAGTTAAATGCAATCAATTGAAGGTTGAGCTCTTTAGTCCTTCCTTACCTATACCCTGAAGGATGTGAGAAGATTGAAATTGAAAGTGTTGAATATGTATTATTATAAAGACTAAAAACTAAACTACCTAAATGGACTTGTAGATTATTAAGTTGACTATTCGAATTTCCACGCCAGCACATTTGGTGATGATTTTGTAAAGCAGCAGTAATGGATGTAGAAGATTATTATCCATGTATTTTTGTCACTGTGATCCCACCAGTAAGGTCAATCGTATGACCTTCCTTCATCTGTAAAAATGAAAATAAAATGTAATCAATCTTATTCCTATACTGTAGAGCCGAATTTAAGGTACTAAAGCAAGGCAGTGAACGACGGCTTCTTCTTAAGTCTATTTGATTTAGACAGAAAGAAATACAGTGATATTTTTTTTTAATCGATTAGTTCAGCCCCTCCTTNATTTTTGTCACTGTGATCCCACCAGTAAGGTCAATCGTATGACCTTCCTTCATCTGTAAAAATGAAAATAAAATGAAAATCAATCTTATTCCTATACTGTAGAGCCGAATTTAAGGTACTAAAAGCAAGGCAGTGAACGACAGCTTCTTCTTAAGTCTATTTGATTTAGACAGAAAGAAATACAGTGGTATTTTTTTTAATCGATTAGTTCAGCCCCTCCTTCTCCAAATCACAATCCCCATGGCTATTCTTGCATCCCTTACCCAGACGTTATAACCAACTTGACCAAATATTTGTATCCAATATTTGAAATTATAGAATTCACATTAAAAACCAATGTTTCCAGTCAGGTTTTCTATTAGGATGAGAATCTACATTTCAAGGCAAGACTTACGGTAACAAAATTTATCGAACTTGAGAGTTCAGGTATTTTCAATTTAGTTTAATGTTGAAACAAAATTCTTTATCATCCACACCCACTGCCTTACTTGAGTCTTCTACTAAACCATCATACGTTCTTATAGTCGTAAATCATCTCCTGAAACTTTTTAAAGTCAATGAGAGAAGAGACAAGCTCGTGAATGTCACCATCCATATCATGACGATTTTGTAACTCTGCTACGAAAGACTCCATATTGAAATCAGGTAGAACTTTTTTGATTTCTCCCTCAATGTAGTGGGCAACGATTTGGGAGTAATCTTTGAAGACATCAAAATGTACAGCTGGTGTTGGAGTAAGAGTCATTTCTCCAGAAAAGTACTTATAGCATGACTCAAGTTGATTGTTATGTAGTGTCTGGAACTCAGGATCTGAAAACATCATCAAAGAAAAGACACTCTCATTCTTAATAGATAGTGTCAAAATTAGAAATGTTGAAGGGTACTCTACTCACTCATGATAATATCTTCAATAGTTCCGACAATCAGGTCAAATGAGGCAGAATGGTAGTGGGAGTAAATGTCTAATGACTCCCAATCGTTTGTCTCCATGTTCATTGATGATAGATCAGCAGTAGCAGAATTGACTGAAAGAGATTGACAATGATAAGATATGGATTTATTTGGAGAGCAATACTACCGAATAGATTACTAACGAATAACGAGTCCTTCCCAACGTCTTTAACGGTGTACGGACAAGTTCACATTATGTGATTAACGAAAGAAAAGCATCGCTAATTTTATTGGTGAAAGTATCATATACCCATTTACCACCATGAGCACCCCATACACACAGGCGTATATGAGCAACCTTCTTTCAGCTAGATCTCATGTATTTGAAACTAATTTTTAGTTTCAAATTTTAACATTAGTGACAATAAAAGTTTGACTCAATCTTAACTCAGTTAGACATGAATTTATGTATATCAATGAGCTAAATGAGTCACTTTCTACTGGGAACGTCATGATGACCGACTGAGTCATGAAACTCCATTAATCCTATAACGACATAAAATTTAAACAAAATGAATTTTACATAAAACAGTTCAATAATTTGCTCATTTTGAAACGGTTTTAACAAATCATTCCAAAGTGAGCAAATTTTGAGTTATTTCTACCACATAAATTTCATTTTGTATAAATTACGAAGATTCTTAAACTTTAAAGGTTGTTAGGTTTCGAGAGGGGGAATGAAATTATGTTCTTACTTCTTACAATTAAGCAGAAAACACTTTATACTACTTACAATAGATTCAACAAAAAAAAATCCATTTTTATATAAATTCGCAAATGTTTTTGGAAATTTTATTATATTGACCAATTTTATATATTTTATTTTAGTTTAATAATCNATGAAATTATGTTCTTACTTCTTACAATTAAGCAGAAAACACTTTATACTACTTACAATAGATTCAACAAAAAAAAATCCATTTTTATATAAATTCGCAAATGTTTTTGGAAATTTTATTATATTGACCAATTTTATATATTTTATTTTAGTTTGAGTTGAATTTCGAATCGATTGACGTCTATCACTTATTCGAATTCCCGAATAGAGATCTACAATTAAGGAATAATTATTTAATTTTCATATCAATTATTTAATTGTAATTAAAAGGAATTAATTATAGTTAATTTTAATTAAACGTGAGAGAAATGAATTATCATCTATGAAAAATAATTTAATGTGATTCAGCAACCGGAAAAATTACTTTGTGAATGCCCATCTATGCTCCCATTGTTGNGAATTAATTATAGTTAATTTTAATTAAACGTGAGAGAAATGAATTATCATCTATGAAAAATAATTTAATGTGATTACTTTGTGAATGCCCATCTATGCTCCCATTGTTAAAAAAAAGTAAGTTTGGGAAAGTTTTAAAAACAAAGGGAGAGATTTTGAATTTTAGAAATGTCAAAAGTAAGCAAGCTTTTCATGACAACTGAAGTCACTCCTGCTTCCTGCTTCCTGCAGCTGCCTACCAATTCCAAGATAACTTCTACGTTGACGTTATCATCTGACGATTTAGAGATTTCCATAGAAANTTTGGGAAAGTTTTAAAAACAAAGGGAGAGATTTTGAATTTTAGAAATGTCAAAAGTAAGCAAGCTTTTCATGACCACTGAAGTCACTCCTGCTTCCTGCTTCCTGCAGCTGCCTACCAATTCCAAGATAACTTCTACGTTGACGTTATCATCTGACGATTTAAAAGTCCGAGATTTCCATAGAAAAAACTAAAGGTTTACGTTTACTCCTCAAAGTCTACTTCCCCAAGAACTACATGGTTAACATGGTTGAGGATTGGAAGAACTTTGCGGTTTGGGATTAATTTGGTCTGGAAGTGGTAACATGGTAAGTGAAGTAATCCTAATCAATATTCGAATAGTTATTATTATTGAATACCTTGAGCTTCCGTGTCAATGCTTCTATTTCTCTTGTCAATTGCTACTGTTGAATGACTTGATTGGGAATTAGCTGCGTTGCTAGGGCTCTCTGGTTCCATGTTCTTCTGACGATGTTACTATTATTAGATTGTGAGGATTTCCTTTGGTCAACCAGTTTCAACTACGTCTTGCTCCTCACTTTACTAATGGATGGGAATGGGACTATTTACAAACAAACAAAGTGAAACCAAAAGGACTTATTGCGCAAGTGAGGAGTTTTAATACACAGAGTAAAGTTGAGTAAACGAGTAAATAATCTACGGTAGATAGTCGTGTACCGAAACAGATGATGATAAAGGGGAAGGCTTTTTGGGTGGAAGATAGGAAAGCAGCAGTCAGGCCCAATTTGGATAAATCCCAACCCTTGGGACGACGGGAAAAATCCTGGCAGTGCAGTGTAGCATATCCAGACTCTATTTCGTATTTGGCAGTAGAGTTGGCAACCTTGTAGATAGGAGAAAAATTATTAACTAATTATTGGAAGTTCTATTCTAAGGGATTGATTGGGCTCATACCTACTAAAAGACATGTAAGAAATGAGGAGACAACTGGTCTTCGTCGTCCTCTCTAATTCCCGGTGGAATTACTTGACAGAAAGTGATATCTTTTGCCTGATTAACTCATGATTACTAATGACTTCTCACATAAAGCGTTATTTTCTCTTGACGTATAAAGTCCAAATGATAGTAAATTTTGAAGAACAATCTACAAGCTATAGATTTACAATTTTAATTTTTTTTTTTTTTTTTTCAAACGCCTCTGTGGAACTTGCCAATTTCGTGTGATCGACCTGATACAACTTGCTAATTTGGTGTGATGGGGGTTGAAGCAACTTGCCAATTTGGTGTGATGGGGCTGCCGATGCAATTTGGTGTGATTGGGGCATATAAGCACGATTAATTACTAGCCCTAATAGAACGGTCTACAAAAATAGAAATCATACCGAAATTGTTTTGATTTTAAAGTAGAAGCTCAAAACAAAATATTTAACCTTGGTTGAAAAAATACTTAATTTAACCTTAATTTAATCGGGAGGGAAAAGATCGCATCGGATCACTATGAGGCATCCGGGTTAGGAACTACGTTTAGTCCAATTCTGATGCCCGGATGCTGGTATTTCCTGAATTGGCAAAATCAACAAAATCCATGCCATTTCACATCCAATTATTTCATAACATAATTTTTCCCATCCGATTAATTTAAGATTAAATTAAGTCTTTCCACTCATAGTCTAATATTTTATTTTGCTCTTCTATTGTAAATCACTTTCGCCATCGATTTCATTTTTTTTTGTATAAATACCATTATAATTAGAGTTAGTAATTTATCGTGCGTATAAGAAACCAATTATATTTCGTCTTCTTCCACCCTCTGGTGTCATTTACTGGTAGTAGTGTGTCTACGATCAGTGTTCAGAAAAACCAATGGCAAAAAAAAAAAATCATGGCAAAATTGGTGAAATTGGCAAAATGGGCAAAATTGGCAGTGACAAAATAAACTTGACACATTGTTTAAACGCAATTCCTTAGCAATTTCAAAAATTACTTGGATCTAGTGAGCCGGTTGTTGAAAAATCAAAAACCAGGTGTTATTTATCTTAAGTAATTCGAATTCCATCTTCTTTTATAATCTTTTTCCTTACCTCTCTTGGTCTAGATCTGTTTTAAATTAAATTTTATTTTAAATCTTATTTTAATTCTTTTTCACTAAGGTCGGACTACGAGACTTACTGCGCAAAGGTTTGTCTGACTTTCAAAATAAGTTTTATAATTTAATTTATCAGTCTCCAAGCTTTAATTGTTTTTGACAATTTTGCCATCTCTACTTCATTGCCATTTTGCCGATTTTACACTATATTTTGCCCATTTTGCCAATTTTCCCTCCGAAACTGTCTACGGTACTAGAGATACCCATTTACTAAAAGTCAACCAAAATACCCTATATTGGCTATACGATCTATTTCCAAGATGTGGTTTTGAACCGTGTTTAGTATGAGAGAATAATTCGTTATAAGACCATATTGGTTATAAGACCCAATGTTTGCTNGGTTTTGAACCGTGTTTAGTATGAGAGAATAATTCGTTATAAGACCATATTGGTTATAAGACCCAATGTTTGCTGCAAAAAGACATGTCTTATATCCGTCGACTACTGTACTTAGAAAATAACTTATGCAAGTGCTTGGGGGTAAGCTGTTGCCTGTCAGCCGGAATAATTCCCGGCCCAGTCGCAATTTTTCCCAACCCGAGAATTATTTTTTCAGTTTTGAAGTATTTGACCATCCACTAATGATTATCTAATTATTTATTTAGCGAAATTTTGTTTTGAGTTTTCCACTGTAGTTTCATAATTCTATTAAGATTCATTTAAAAATATTTTGAAGGAGTTCTAAAACGGGAANGGTTTTGAACCGTGTTTAGTATGAGAGAATAATTCGTTATAAGACCATATTGGTTATAAGACCCAATGTTTGCTTCAAAAAGACATATCTTATATCCGTCGACTACTGTGCTTAGAAAATAACTTATGCAAGTGCTTGGGGGTAAGCTGTTGCCTGTCAGCCGGAATAATTCCCGGCCCAGTCGCAACTTTTCCCAACCCGAGAATTATTTTTTCAGTTTTGAAGTATTTGACCATCCACTAATGATTATCTAATTATTTATTTAGCGAAATTTTATTTTGTTGTAGTTTTCCACTGTAGTTTCATAATTCTATTAAGATTCATTTAAAAATATTTTGAAGGAGTTCTAAAACGGGAATNAGTTTTCCACTGTAGTTTCATAATTCTATTAAGATTCATTTAAAAATATTTTGAAGGAGTTCTAAAACGGGAATACATCCCAAACATTTTACAAATGTTCTGGGCAGGAAAAATCTTGGGACAAAGAATCCAAGACTCATTTGTACCGGGATTTTTCTTAGCCTCTGGCTAGGAATATTGTTGGCTGGGGAGAAATTCCGTCCAGCCGGGATTTTAATCGACTACGGCACTCTTAAGTGATCCTGGGAAATTAATTAGTAAATCATCCCTCACTGAATATTCTACACATAAATCATTGTTGTCTTTCAGTTCCATACCCTCTTTATCTTCAGAGGATGGAATAATTTTAAAAAATACAAAAAACAAATGTCGAAAATTGAAATCTGATAATTATTCCTTGTCTTATCTACTTACGCAGTAGTTAAAATTTTAGTACTTGAGGTCAATGAACCCTTGAGAGCGGTTGTTCTGTTACTGACTAGGTAGAATGTAATTTTGATCACATTCTTCGGCTCCATCTGCTCCACGTCTTTTCTTCAGGAGATATTTGACCCTTGTCTCCAGTCGGAATTCTTCTAATAGGCTATTCGCCACCATAGTCTTTAAATTCAATACTTGTTCCTACAAAATAACGTTTACATTTAAACTAAAGGAATGATAAGCAAAAACATAGGAAACGAAATCAAGCCATATCCTCGATTTGGAATTTAGAATCCCGATGTCTTACATTCAGCGTATCATTCTCAAACTTGACCATTTGCCAAATGTTAACTAACTCGTCGTCGTCCAATACCAGCAGATCAGAACTTGAGCTTTAAAAATTTTTTTTTTTAATTAGATGTAATTTTGATGTTCAGAATAATATCCGATGGACCTACTTGGTGTCACCAATTGAGAGATCCTGAATTGTCTGAATAAGCGTCTCGATTTCTTCCTCTTCTTTCACAATTTCGTCCTGGAGTTGCTGATTGAAAAGAATGAGTGCCTCATTCTCATAAGCAATGAATTCATCTGTTTTGAACTCAGGTAAGGCGAAAGGATCAAATATAGATGGTGCTGTGATTGATTTGTTGACCTTGGGTCTTTGAGTTTGTCTCAATTCTCCTGAATCTTCCTGTTCCTGGATTATGTGACTAGTTTCTCTTTTCAGGTAAACATAGTCACCCTCATCCGGATCAATTTCATTACTTTTGACATCCAACGTCTCCATTTCCACATTATCTTCTCCACTCATTCCTAGCTCTTGGGATTTTGATTTGCAAGATTCTGGTCTATCTTCAGCAGTCAGTATCTCCTTGCCCTTTTCAATGATACTCACATTTATTTCTCTCTTCCCAATGTTGATAGAGGTTCCTACTTCTCGTCCATCAAAGCTTTGAATTTCTTGTTCAAAAATATCTTCTGGCGTTGCATTTTCTTGACAAGTTTGAACGTTGTTGGAGTGAACTTCAACTTGGATCTGAAGCGTTTCATGTATTTCCTCTTGAGAGAGTTCAAGTTCAACTGGTGTATTTTGTGACTGATGAGTATTTGAGATATCTGGAGCCTGTATATTGTTTTGCTCGGTACAGGTTGATGAGTTACTCGTACTGCCTGGTTCGATATTTTTTATCGTTGAAACTGTACCTAAACCAAAACCTGTAGAATCTGTTTGTTGTGTTTCGGGTTTACTAACCGCTGATCCTTGATATGAAAAATCTAATATTTCCTTTACTGGTGCTAAAGGTGCGATTGGATCGGAAGCTACTGTGGTTTGTGTGGTAGTCACTATTGGGTCTGTCAATTCATCGGTTTCTGAAGTCTTCAGAGGTAATGTGACCGTGCGGTTTATGATTTCCTCTTGTTCTGAAACAGTCAAAGGTATTCTAACTGTGTTGTTCTGAGATACTGTTGGATTCGACGGTGGTAGGTTGTTGAAAGTTGCTGAAAGAGCATTCACAGAGCGAAGTTTTCTCTTCAAAATATAATCGAAAATGTTATATATAAAAATACGGTATTATGCGATCAGAATTATCTAGGATTTGATGAGGATTTACCTTGAGCTGAGTGAGTGTCATCTGTAGTTCCCATAACTGTTCCTCACATTTCCTATTGACTTTCTTTCCGGATTTGACTTGAGCATGTGCTTGCTCAAGTAAGCCCTCATATTTTTTGATTTCCTTATAAATTGTTTCAGGGTCTTCGGGTAGTTGAGGGTGCGTTGAGCCCTGGTATGCTGTCATTGATTGAGAGACTTCACAGGCACTGCCAACAAGATACGTTGAAGTTTTATATTATTTTTTATTAAATGGAAGATTAATGTTAAACCTTGATGATGTTTCTTCGAGTGAGGTCTTTGACCCTCTTTTCAATTTCATTTTTACGGCAGTGGGAAGCGAGTGTTCTTTCTTGGATTCTTTGTCCTTGTGTTCTTTCTTTGCCTCTTTATCTTTCTTTTTCAGAAGCAGTGGGACTGGAGCATTGAGAAAAACGTTCAATCCTTTCTTTTCTGCTGATTTCTCCAAACCAGCAGAGGAAACTGCAGGAGCATTAGATGAACTACTGCTAGTCAAAGCACTTGTCTTGACTTTATGCTTGATAGGTTTGACCATTAGATTTGAATTTTTATACCCTTGACCATCAAATGGTCGTCTTTGTGGTGGAGGGACATGAGTGGTTGCTACTGGAACTGGCTTCGACGTCTGAACTGATGAGCCAGCTGTTGGACCAGGAACACTTACCGCCAATACCTCTGGAGTAAGATTCTTTTCTTTTTCTACTAAAGATAACGAAGGGGGCTTTGAGCTCACTTCTTTTTTGTCTTTATCCTTGTCCTTCTTCTTGCTTGTCAATTTGAAAGACTTTATTTTTATTCCCTTGCCAGGGCTCCTGCAACCGGAACGAAAATATTTGAATTTCATTTAACAGTCAGCAACCATAGGATTTTTATTAAATCTTAGAACCGTACTTCGACTCAACACTCTCCTCATCAGGGGAATCCGCCAGAGTTGCATAACCTTTCTCCTTGTCTTTCTTAGAATCTTTTTTATCTTTCTTCTTTTTAGATTTGTCCCAACCTTCATCTTCGAAGTGCAAGTGACAGATGAAGTAATTTTAGTGAATTGATTTATCATATCTCTAACTTACATTCTACTGCATCTGACATGGTTCGTGCCAATCCTGGAAAGTCTTTCGCAACATCTGGACTGTCAAAATCCATTGTCTTCGTTACTAAATTCTGTCACCCAACAGTTGAGGTCTCTAATAAGAAGGCACAGATAGAATAAAAATTTTTACAAGACCTCGATTTCTAAAAGTTAAACCAACCAGTTTATAATTAGAAAGCAGTCAGTCTACACACCATGCGACTTTGTCAGTTCGGTAACCTTTGTTTAATTTTCAAAGGGGTCAAGCGTCACGATTGATTATTTAGGTAATACAAAAACAGTCTGGTATAAATCCACGAATCTTCAAATCGAATTCTTAATACCCTATTTCCTCGCATATAATCCGCTCTCGCCTATTACCCGAGGATTTAAACATGCGATAAAATTAATCCCATAACCCGCATCTCGCAGATAACCCGCAGTTTTCAATACTCATATACAATTCAAATTAAAGTAATTAAAATAATTCAAAAAAGCATATGTCACAAATTACAACACCAAACTTGGTTGAATCTGTCAATTGTTTAGAAACATAAGCACTTTATTGAGGAAGCTAAGTTAACAATTTGCACTTAGAGACGTTTACTCACTGACTTCTNTTGGTTGAATCTGTCAATTGTTTAGAAACATAAGCACTTTATTGAGGAAGCTAAGTTAACAATTTGCACTTAGAGACGTTTACTCACTGACTTCTTATGAAACATTCAATGGCCTGTCTGAACTGTGGCATAATCATAATGACTTAGTGGATACTATGGTAGTGCGCAGAAAGAACTTTCCATTGATGACAAATTTGCACGCTTGCAACCAATGGGAAAGCGAATTATTTTGATGGCCGATTTTCTAACAAAATTCATTATGAAGAGTGGGAAATTTAAATTTTTTTACATCAGAACTGAGTTTCCAGCTTTTACGACTCGTTTTGGTTTTTATTGGCAGTTTTATTGACTAATTTGATCGATAATTTGCAACCAAAATATAGCCAATGTTAAGGTAAAAATAATTGTAGAATAGTTATTTATTAGTTATGTAGAGTAGTTATGAGTAGTTATTATACAAAATCCAAAGTCTACTTTTGAAATTTTTTTGAATAGGAATCAATGGGTGAATCAGACAATGATGAGTTATTGGCACAAGCGGAGGACGACACTGATAACAACGAAAATGAGTCTCATGAAGGTCCTAAAATCGATGCCTAGAGCGAATCAGTCTGAAGAAGGTGAAAGTGATCTTGAAGAAGCCACTGTGTGTTGAAGATTATAATTTCTACATGGAAGGGGTTGATAGATCCGACAAAAATGCTTCTCATAAGCCTCTTTTACGTCGTACCAAGAAATGGTACAAAGGATTCTTTTTCTTGCTGGATATGGCACTATCTAGTGTCTTTATTTTAGCACAAGAACTCAACAAGCCTCTTTTTCTGAACAAATCAAGTACTTCTTTTCGTGAGGAATTGGTGAAAGACTTGTGTCCAGAAATTATACGAAAACTGCCTCCAACATAAGCATGCTTACAATTCCTGAAATCTATTGATCCGATACTGTCAACTGAATATCCACGAAGGTGTTCTGAGCAATGTAAGAAAAGCAAAATTCGTAAAGACACCAGGGGCCTGTAAAATGAAGTGATGATGAGGTGTGATGAGTGATGAATTCGTCACACATCACACAGATTTGAGGAGATTACGTATGATAAAAATGTGAAATTGAGAATTGAGGTTTGATTCATGATGAGTGATTATTTTGATGATTTGATGGAGTACTCATCAAGTTGTGTATTACGAACCTTTTTACTGAATNACTTCTTTTCGTGAGGAATTGGTGAAAGACTTGTGTCCAGAAATTATACGAAAACTGCCTCCAACATAAGCATGCTTACAATTCCTGAAATCTATTGATCCGATACTGTCAACTGAATATCCACGAAGGTGTTCTGAGCAATGTAAGAAAAGCAAAATTCGTAAAGACACCAGGGGCCTGTAAAATGAAGTGATGATGAGGCGTGATGAGTGATGAATTCGTCACACATCACACAGATTTGAGGAGATTACGTATGATAAAAATGTGAAATTGAGAATTGAGGTTTGATTCATGATGAGTGATTATTTTGATGATTTGATGGAGTACTCATCAAGTTGTGTATTACGGACCTTTTTACTGAACAAGATATTTTTGATGATTCATCAAATCCTCAGTAAAGTTTGAAGGTACACTGATTGAAACCTCAAAGTCAATTGAATTAACAATTAGTCCATTTTTCTATCACTAATTTATTTGTAACTAGATTGGGAATGGAATTTGACCGATTGTTCAGCAGTGATGAAGATTTAGACTATAAATTTCAAGTTCAAATATCATTTTTGTCCCGTATTCTGGACAATAGAGCTATCTTTATTTCCAATTTTTTCATAATTATTATTAAAATTAAATTTTAAAAACAAGTGTGGCCACAGCTGACTCCTCAAATTCTCAAAAAAGGTCAGTCCTCACGCGAACTTTTATGAGTCCTTCCTAATACAGGTCTTCTCATCAACTCATCAAAACTCATAGTTTCTCAAATCATCACTCGTCACACCNTTTGTAACTAGATTGGGAATGGAATTTGACCGATTGTTCAGCAGTGATGAAGATTTAGACTATAAATTTCAAGTTGAAATATCATTTTTGTCCCGTATTCTGGACAATAGAGCTATCTTTATTTCCAATTTTTTCATAATTATTATTAAAATCAAATTTTAAAAACACGTGTGGCCACAGCTGACTCCTCAAATTCTTAAAAAAGGTCAGTCCTCACGCGAACTTTTATGAGTCCTTCCTAATACAGGTCTTCTCAACTCATCAAAACTCATAAGTTTCTCAAATCATCACTCGTCACACCTCATCACCACTTCATTTTACAGGCCCCAGGTAATTTTTTTTAGTCTGTAGAAATAAGCCTGCATTGTGTTTTTACTCTTGCTTTAGAGATTTCCATGAGTAAAAAGTATAGTTTTCATTTCTAATCACTAGAATTGATTTCCATATAAAGAATTGGTTCAGAAATGGGTTGAGCAAATAATTTGCCTACTAATCGTGCTTTACAGGTAGACAGCCTTTTTCATTTCGCCATTTGCCGTTAATTTACTGAACTTTTGGCATGGACATAATTTATGAGTATAGTAAGCAGGAAGAAATCCGAATTTCTTTACTGACTTAAGTAAATGTCGATTTGGAGAAATATTTCTAGGCATATGTGACGTTTACCTAAGTCATCGGTTTTGAAAGTGCTAGGATTAAGATGTACAGATGNCAAATAATTTGCCTACTAATCGTGCTTTACAGGTAGACAGCCTTTTTCATTTCGCCATTTGCCGTTAATTTACAGAACTTTTGGCATGGACATAATTTATGAGTATAGTAAGCAGGAAGAAATCCGAATTTCTTTACTGACTTAAGTAAATGTCGATTTGGAGAAATATTTCTAGGCATATGTGACGTTTACCTAAGCCATCGGTTTTGAAAGTGCTAGGATTAAGATGTACAGATGATAAATAAATCATTTTCGCTGGATTCCGGGAGTAATACGCATAGAATATTAATTATATTCAAAGAACAAAATAATTCTTTAATAGTGATGGAAAATTATTTTAAACATGAAGACTATAGCGCAAGGAGAAGCTATCTAGAATTTTCGACAATGCGGTGTGATATTGTGTTATGAATGACCACGAGGGTGTAAGTGATGATGGTAAATTTCTAACGCGCCATGTTTGTAAATAGGCTAGTCTAACAAATCCCAGTGATATTGGTACGCCTAACAAGTTATCAATGGTTGTAATTAAACATTAAAATCGCCTCTAATGCTTTTGCTNTGCGGTGTGATATTGTGTTATGAATGACCACGAGGGTGTAAGTGATGATGGTAAATTTCTAACGCGCCATGTTTGAAACTAGGCTAGTCTAACAAATCCCAGTGATATTGGTACGCCTAACAAGTTATCAATGGTTGTAATTAAACATTAAAATCGCCTTTAATGCTTTTGCTTCTAGATCGCCGGTAGCATATAGAAATAATATGATAAACAGCAACCTAGAAGTAATAATAACGTGGAACATTGTGCCAAGCTTCACCGTATTCAAACAGGCTTATTAGAGTGGTTCATTAGGTGGCGAACAGTACAGCGAGCATGGTTTATATAAACAGAAAATGCGTATAACTCGGCATGTACCATACGATCCGATAAATGTCAGATCAGCCAAAATTTGAAAAATTTAACATTGCGAAACCGAATCAGCTATTTTCAAATTTTTTGACTTTGGTAAGAATCGTATTTGCTCTTGTTGTGTTCCCTGGAGGAGCCTTTATAAGTCAGCGCTAAGGCTTTAGGCGCTGTAATTATAAAAATCCTATATGAGCACATGCAATCTAGATGGCTAATCTACTGAGCCAGGCGATCTTACAAATGTCGTATCATGACCTCATCTAGCGCATTGTTGCCCATATTGAGTTTACTAATAAGGGAGTTTGGGGAATTTCTAACCTGGTCCACAAATCCACAAAATTAATTTAAAACTTTATCTTGTTTATATATCTTTGATTATTATCTAATTTGAAAATATTCCTACATCAGAAGATGGGTCCTAAGAAGCAAAAACATCCTATCGCCGACCCAAAACCTGGTACATCAAAGAAATTTGGAAAGGCAAGTCAGGATCAGGTCAACTCAAGTGTTCATGAAATTGTTGAATCTCGGTCTACTCCACCTCGAATATTTGAGTTCCGTACAAGAAAGATTGTTGACATGCCATATGACGAAGAAGACGTCGAGGATTTGCAAGGTGTTGATGTTGACGAACTACTTCCATTGGAGAAATTTTTGAGTTCCGAGTCGCCAAACGAGGAAGAGGAATGGGGTAAATTTCTTGTCTCATAGTCATTTTCTGTAGTGATTTTCTAAATTTGTGTCAGTGATCTTTATCTGCACAATATTCCACTAGTCAAACTACCGTGTCTCGAAAGCCAGCAGCTGCACCCTAAATACAACTCATTGGGTTCAGTTTCAATTGAGTGCTGTAAACATGGGTAGTATCGACAGTAACAGGTATACCTTATAAGTAAACTTGACTGTTCCACTGGGAAATATTTCCCAACTGATCCAGAAGAGTTATATTTAGAGTACAGGTCCTAGTGTTAGGAATAGGGTATCATGAAATGGTCATTTCCCGGTTTTTTCAACTACTGCGTATTGTGTTTTTCTTATAACATGTTTTGAACGTTTCAGCTGAAAATATTCAAGACCAATCTCACGTGGACGGTGTGGTCTTTGATAAAAATAAGGCTGTTTGGAGTTTGAATCCTCCTCCTCAGTCAAGACGTCGCCAGCATAATTTTGTAGGGGAAGCCATGGGGCCTAGGCTAGAAGCACTTGACCCGAACTTGAAGGCCTCCTCTCTGTTCAAGTTGTTCATTACTCCTGAAATGATACACCATGTTTTAAAATTTACTAACCAAAATGGATCAAGGTTTGTAGAAGCACAACGGAACCAAGTTGCAGAAAGTGTCGCAAAGGGCCTGGCTGTACGAAATATGCCTATCACTGATTGGAAGGAAGTTCATGATGTTGAGTTCTTCGCTTTCGTTGGCATTTTGTTAATGGTTGGATCAGAGAGACAAAAGTAAGTGGAAAGATATAGTTTTATAGTGTTTTCGTACTAAAGTGTAACCATCTCCAGATATTTGGTTGTAATTTGTTTTATACTTTTTACCGCCAAAAGTGTTTCCACTTGCAAATATTTAATTAGGACTTGTAATAGTATTTATTGACAAAAGAGTCACCACATGCTAGTATTTTATTGAACTTGTTTGGTGTTCAGATTTAGTAGCAAACATTGTAATATTTTTTTTTCTAAATGCTTCTTGTGTAATCTTTGACTAAAGTTTCGATTTTTTTTGAATTCCTTTGAAATAGGCACCACCCTATTTCTGAACTTTGGAGTTCGAACTCTTTGTACGGACATCCACCGATTGTTGCCACAATGGCTCGTAGTCGGTTCAATTCGATCCAGCGCTTTCTGAGGTTCGATGACTCAGAGCTTCGAAGGGCCAGATAAAATTCTAAAAATCCACTCCCGGGATTGACCCCAATAATAGGACTATTTGAACCGTTTTCCGACTCACTCCAAAAGTTTTTGCCCTGGTTTTCATTTGACCATAGACGAAATGTTAATCAAGTTCCGTGCGAGGTCAAAGTTCAGAATTTATATGAAATCCAAGCCAGGCAAATATGGGCTCAAAGTTTGGGTAATTATGGATTCAGAGACGGGATACATTCTAGGAATGAAACTGTACCAAGGGAAGGTAGGTGCTAGAGGTGAAAAGGGCCTTGGGAAAGCCGTGGTACTTGACTTGTGTGCTCCCTATTACGGAAGTCACCGCGGTGTCACCTCAGATAATTTTTTCACCAGTGTCTCCTTTGCTGATGAACTTCTGGGCAAATATTTGACTATCGTCGGAACTATAAATAAGATCCGTATGGAAGTCCCTCCTAAGCTTGCAAATCCAAAAAGAAGAGAGATTCACAGTTCACTATTTGCGTTCCAGAAACACATTACTTTGGTGTCGTTTGTGCCCAAGACGAACAGAAGCGTTATCTTGTTATCGACGCAACATCACAACAAGGACATTGACTTAAGTCTGACAAATACAAAAAAAAACGGAAATTATTTTGCACTACAACAGAACCAAACCAACAGAGTTGACGTGGCGGATGAGATGGTCGCGAGTTACTCTTGTCAGCGAGCTACACGGCGGTATGTAGTGATGAAAACGGTTAAGTTAAAACCGAACCGAATTATTGTCTTTTTTGGATTTCAATATTAGGAAATCAAACCAAATTTTTGAAATTCGGTTCGGTTTCGCTTGCTACTGCCAAACCTAATGGAACCGAAACGAAATAAACATAAAAACCGTTTTGATTTTTCCATGAAGGTAAATTAACATGTGGGAGGAATTATAGCCTAAAAATTCCCTTCCATTAGCTCACATATTTTGAATTTTTTTGAACAATCACCTTAGATAATCTACTTTTTAATTCTCTGATCAAGTTGACATTTTTGAACCAACCACAACAAATTTTTGCTGAAAATTGATTGAATTTACTGGTTGGACTGATGCATATACCAGTTATAGCGGTTTTATTATGCTGAAATTTGTCATGATAACTCGCAAAAATTTTTTAACAAATCAAATGCAATCCGAAACAGTTGCCTTGATTTCGGTTTTTGGTTTGCTCACGGTTTGGTTCTGCTCGGTTCCGGTTTTAAGCTGAAACATCGGTACTGTTTTCGGTTTTACATAATCTTTGTTCGGTTCAATTTTGACATTAACTAAAACCGAACCGAACCGAACCGTTTTATATCACCAGCGGTATGTGAGGCATGAACTTGTCTGATTTTTGTTTTATTTTGCTTTTTAATGTCATCCAAATTATTTTATCACCGTGTTACCCTTCCTATAAGTGACACGAATTACCTAATCATAATAATTCTTTTACCAGGTGGCCAGTCAAAGTATTCTACACAATGTTAGACGTGGCTGTCTTGAATGCCTACATCTTATAACGCTTGCATCACAAGCCAGCGAAATCACACCTACAGGACTCAAGGCGAAAGTTCCTTCGAAATTTGTGTGAGGAGCTGATGAAACCACTCGTTTTTGCTCGAGCATCAGATGAATCGGCACCATTCTTAATTACGCATATTAAAAATGCCATGACACTGATGGGTGGGAAAATTCCTGATGCCGTGGATTTAGGACGTAAAAGTACACCGCTCGTGAAAACAGGCAAATGTACATTATGCCCAGGACCCTCTCGTCAAAGAAAGGACTGCCAGAATCGGTGTTTTGTTTGTAAAAAGTTTACGTGTGCCTTCCATGGTACAAGCAGTTTTGTTGCAGCAAGTGCGAAGTTATCGAAGTACAACAGTTACACCATACCGACGAGATACCTCCAGACGCTGAAATTATGCATTTGGTAGTAGAAACTTTGCGTCAGCCAATTCCAGACGAGCAAATAGTAAATATCTAATCTCTTACATTAGAATTACCCAACACGGTCACAATTTACTAAGCAAACCTAATAGAATGTTGACACACCACATTTCGGATTTTCTTTAATTTAATGGTTTAATTTAATTAAATGGTTTATTAATTATCCCCATTTCATTAAATCAAGGTTTATTTTAATTTCTACACAGACTTGGAAACAATCGAGATACCTGGCAACAGCTAATAAATTGATCTCACAATTGTCGGTACGTATAGCTCGACAGCGCGCCCAAAGTTGCGATATGATAAATGTCGGATCGCATGGCTTAGCTTGGTACCTTATAGCCTGGTCAATGCCGAAATAAACCGCAGCGAAAAATTTTGTGAAAAAATCGTCATAAATCGCGGGTAATAGGCGAGAGAATAGGGTATAACGAAGATCCGTAACTACCAAAGATAGCAAACATCGGCGTTTTCTCCTTGTACTTCGCTCATGCTTCCAAGGTTTTTATTGTTTCGGCTATCGCTTCAAAGGTTCTTTTTCTTTCTTGGGCTTTGCTCGGGCTCCCACTCTCAATTTTTTTGTTACTCTTTGCCTCTACCAAGGAAATTTTTGGAATCCAAGTAAGACAGTGATGGCTGATGTTGTTTTTACAGCCTAAATTTNACCAAAGATAGCAAACATCGGCGTTTTCTCCTTGTACTTCGCTCATGCTTCCAAGGTTTTTATTGTTTCGGCTACCGCTTCAAAGGTTCTTTTTCTTTCTTGGGCTTTGCTCGGGCTCCCACTCTCAATTTTTTGTTACTCTCTGCCTCTACCAAGGAAATTTTTGGAATCCAAGTAAGACAGTGATGGCTGATGTTGTTTTTACAGCCTAAATTTGGCGAATATTCACGGGATTTTTAAACCCAATATAATCATCTAAAAGGAAATGGAGAGTGCATCAGCCATCTTTATCTTACTCCTAGTTATTCTTCGGGTTCCCA
This sequence comes from Holacanthella duospinosa, assembly GCA_002738285.1. NCBI lineage: Eukaryota > Metazoa > Arthropoda > Collembola > Poduromorpha > Neanuridae > Holacanthella > Holacanthella duospinosa. The sequence continues at coordinate 570,365 of NIPM01000045.1, read as the reverse complement.
GAAATTTTTTTGGGGGGATTGCTATAGAATTAAACATTTGGGCTCGGCTCCCGCTCAGACTCAAAAAAAAATTTGTTTTTCTTTTTGCCGGACTTCGCTCTCGCTCCGACTTTCAACAACTTATTTTGTAATGTGGAGAACCCGATTATCCTTCGCCGCTCTCCAAGGGGATAAACTGGACTGGACTTCCCGCTCGTCAGAAACAACAATTCAAGTTCTTTTTCTTTTCTTGCTTTTTACAATTAAAGTATTTCTTCTTTTCTTCACCACCATTTTGGGTAATACTTTATTTATNAGGAAATGGAGAGTGCATCAGCCATCTTTATCTTACTCCTAGTTATTCTTCGGGTTCCCAGAAATTTTTTTGGGAGGATTGCTATAGTATTAAACATTTGGGCTCGGCTCCCGCTCAGACTCCAAAAAAAAATTTGTTTTTCTTTTTGCCGGACTTCGCTCTCGCTCCGACTTTCAAAAACTTATTTTGTAGTGTGGAGAACCCGATTATCCTTCGCCGCTCTCCAAGGGGATAAACTGGACTGGACTTCCCGCTCGTCACAAAAACAATTCAAGTTCTTTTCTTGCTTTTTACAATTAAAGTATTTCTTCTTTTCTTCACCACCATTTTGGGTAATACTTTATTTATTATATAATTAAGTAATTGATTACTTCTGTTGATTTTGGTGACCAGACTACACAGGACACTCCCTTAGGACCCCTGTAGAATCCCCAAACTCTACAGTATGGCTCCGCTCCAACTTAAGTTCCCAAAAAAAAAATTTTTTTTCTCGGGCTCCGCTGTTTTTGCAAAATGACCATTTCAATCTAGCTAATAATTCTTCCAAAAGTAATTATCGATTAATGCATTTGTTGTTACTCCGCGTATTCTTTTTTCATAAACTGATTTTTTGTTTATTTATTTAATTTTCTGAATTANTATCGATTAATGCATTTGTTGTTACTCCGCGTATTCTTTTTTCATAAACTGATTTTTTGTTTATTTATTTAATTTTCTGAATTAATTTTTTACTTACATTTTTTAGTAATATTATTTCTGTAAACTAATTTTTAGAAATTTACTTATTGTCCTCAAAAGTATTAGAACTGATAAGTTCTTTGCAGTCTTGAAAGAACTGGTAAGTTCTTTACTGGAACTGGTAAGTTCTCAGGCTCAAGTGGAACTGGGAAGTTTTCAGCCAAGACTGACTCTTCAAGGTTTAGATTATTCTATATTTATAGGATTCTAGTCTCATCTTTTAACATTACGTAAAGGTTGGGAGCACTTAAAACTAAACTAAAAGGGACCATAAAAGTATTTTCATGTTTCTTNTTAACATTACGTAAAGGTTGGGAGCACTTAAAACTAAACTAAAAGGGACCATAAAAGTATTTTCATGTTTCTTAAAGTTTTATTATTATTGCCACTTTGTGCACTTTTACTCTTATCAGGGTTTTTTCCTTAATTCTAAGGGTCAAAAAGTTTTATAATAATCTTAAGGTGTAACGATCTTAAGGTGTAACACTTGTTACCGAATTACAGTACAAAGAGCACTTGGGAGCCGGAGCCCAAAAGTGAGAGTCTAAAACGCCGAGGTTTGCAACTAAAAAGTACGGAAACTCGTAACCTGTAATCGAGAACAAAACTTGTATAATTTTGAACTTAAAGCAAATTCTTTAAAATCTGATGTGCAAACGATGCCCAAAACTGAGGGCGGTGCGATGATCCAACATGTTTGTCTCTTTCTCAAACCAAAAAAAAATCGTTTTCAAAATTNCAAAACTGAGGGCGGTGCGATGATCCAACATGTTTGTCTCTTTCTCAAACCAAAAAAAAATCGTTTTCAAAATTCGTTTTTCTCAAACTCAACTAAATTTTTTGTTTTTTGATCAATCAAGTCAATCAAGGACGTAAGTTATTATACTTTAAACTTGTTATTTAAATCTAAAAAAATAATAGCAGGAGATGGAAGATGACACGACTACATCGGAANTTATACTTTAAACTTGTTATTTAAATCTAAAAAAATAATAGCAGGAGATGGAAGATGACACGACTACATCGGAAGAGAAAAATACAGTAATTTCTGAAGCAAACACGAAACGTGAAACTCGTCGGAAGAGAATTTTACAAAATCAAGAAGCTCGACTTCAAAAAATTCTCGGACCAAGTAAGCCACTCACTCGTACTCGACACCCCTGTTATGTAAATAAAAAGTAAGCCGTTTTTGGCTTTCACTTTACTTAAATAATTAAAAGATACCCGTCACGGGTTTTGTTTTGATAAGTGATTGCTGATTGATTATGATTAGTAATCACTTATTACCTCCATAGATAAAAAATTCACATAATACGAAGTTGATTGGCTTCCAAATTTTCCAAAAAATTTTGTAAAATTGTACCGGAAACTAATTCATTTAAGTTAAATTTAAATATAATTCATAGAAATCATCTTAAATATCCAAAGCAATTGGAATGACCTTCGAGTGAATTTTCTTACACACAAATTTTATGAGTCGGAGGCTGAGAGGTGTATTTCTTCTTGCCGAGTGTTGACTTGCTCATTGGGACTAGTTGATACCTTAATTCATCTCCGAACTGATTTCATATTAATCATGAATCGTATATTTCAGATAGTGAGCTTACAGCAAAAAGAATAGTGAAATCATCTGAAACCTCCACTCGTGTAGAAGATCCTGTCCTTCCAGAGGAATTTCTCACATTGGATTTTCTTCAGAAAGCCAAAATTCAACAACAGAGTAGGTCAAGCAATCCTATAAATTCTGGAAATTCAATAAATTATGGAGTAGCTCAAGATGGTCCATCAGTGTATTCTGGTCCTAGACCAATTTGGAAATATCATCGAGTTTACATATCAATACTAGGAGTTCTTTTATCTATTCTTGGTCTCGATTACTTTCTTCTATACTTCTTACTTCTGGAAATTGGAATTTGTGTCTACTTACAACAGATCCCCGTCCCTCCATCTCCTCCAAGTACGATTTTTACCTTGATATTAGTCGTGGGTTTAAAAGAACAAGATGTAAATCGGATCAAAATTCTCGTTAATATCTTCATCNTCAATAAATTATGGAGTAGCTCAAGATGGTCCATCAGTGTATTCTGGTCCTAGACCAATTTGGAAATATCATCGAGTTTACATATCAATACTAGGAGTTCTTTTATCTATTCTTGGTCTCGATTACTTTCTTCTATACTTCTTACTTCTGGAAATTGGAATTTGTGTCTACTTACAACAGATCCCCGTCCCTCCTTCTCCTCCAAGTACGATTTTTACCTTGATATTAGTCGTGGGTTTAAAAGAACAAGATGTAAATCGGATCAAAATTCTCGTTAATATCTTCATCTGGATTTTCAAAGACCTCTCAATTTTTTTAATTGCTACAATTGTTCCTCAACTTGCTAAGGATCTACTCTACCCTCAAGGTTAGCATCAAGTTGAGAATATCATTCATTCAATCATTTGTCCTCATTCGTGATTCGTGAACGAGATACTCTAGTAACAAAGATGAAAAATAACCTTGCAACTTTCCCTACAATGAGACGAGATCCATATTACGTCTTATTATGTTATTACAACGAATCAGCGAAAGTTGAGATGGTTTACTCATTTTTGATTCATGAGTGTTTCACGTTTTTACATTATGCATTATAATTTCAATTTAAGTCCTTGCAATTGTAAATAATTGGAATGACTGAGAAATAAATGCTATTCATTAGATGAAATTTTACTTCAGTTGCTTAAGATAAAGTCAATGTGGTTAGGAGAAAAACTACGAGTTTATGTAATGTCGGCAACGAAAAGGTCCNAAGTCCTTGCAATTGTAAATAATTGGAATGACTGAGAAATAAATGCTATTCATTAGATGAAATTTTACTTCAGTTAAAGTCAATGTGGTTAGGAGAAAAACTACGAGTTTATGTAATGTCGGCAACGAAAAGGTCAGCTTGGGAGCGAATTTTCACAAGGTTTGTACGACGAGGTGTCAGCTCATCTCAGGCGTTTTCTAAATTTTTTCCAAAATTCTACAAAATATAACTAGAACTCAGGAAAATTAAAAGACGCGGTATAATATTTATTTTAAATAAGCTTGAAACTAAACGATATTCTTGATCAAAGTTAAACTTTTAATAATATAATAATAACTCGAGGAAGCGGTAAAGTAAAGCACCGTTCACTGATTGCATCAACCCTATGTTAAATCAGCACATTGCACCTGTGTTAAATTTTTGTTGTTAGGCTCTTAGCTTAGATTGTTTTGCTAAGATACGATGGGCTGATACAATGAGCAGACGGTGCTTTATTCTACCTGAGGGAGCATTAGAATTTGTATCCATGTAAAAATCTTCTTGTTGACGACCATTTGATAAAGATATTGTGGATATTTATGGGAAACGGAAACTTAAGACAAATGAAGTCTAGATTGGAGATGAAATTCCGGAAAGACTTCCATACGTCCCATAGCACCCAAATCTGCCGTCACATTACCAATAGCAGATCCGACAATGTAAATTTCGGGGTAAGTGATGACCTTGCTGAAGAATAGCATCCCCATGAAGAGGATAGTGGTGAACAAGGTCATCACAATGACTCCAACAATTGAACCAAGTAGAATGACTCGTCGCAATTCTACGGTTGTCATTTTTGTCGGATTTGAAAACATTGTCATTCTTGTCGGGTATGTTTGTTTCTCTAAAAAAAAAACAAATTTGTGGTTAATTGGTAATTATTTCTACAGAACTCCTCGACCTTCTTTCTTCTTACCCATATCGTCCATAATCGTAATAGGGATGTCACCAATTTTGCNTACGGTTGTCATTTTTGTCGGATTTGAAAACATTGTCATTCTTGTCGGGTATGTTTGTTTCTCTAAAAAAAAAAAATTTTGTGGTTAATTGGTAATTATTTGTACAGAACTCCTCGACCTTCTTTCTTCTTACCCATATCGTCCATAATCGTAATAGGGATGTCACCAATTTTGCNGTACAGAACTCCTCGACCTTCTTTCTTCTTACCCATATCGTCCATAATCGTAATAGGGATGTCACCAATTTTGCTCATTCCTAGTTCTACTTCTACTGATTTTGAATTCTCTGTTGACCCACGGGAAGAGTAAAGTCTTTAAAATCAACTCGACAGGTTTTATGAGAACTAAGCATTAGTAATTGTTAGATCTATTGTTGAGAATTTGAATAGAAAATTTAGAAGACAAAGGATATTCATGATGGAGATTATAATGATGTTGGATGAGGTGCAAGTAGGACTTCCTGTAGCATTTAGAAATCCAAGGGCATTCTCTAACTTCTACTTTAATAATCAGTTAGAGCTGAGGACAATTTTTTATTTCTACTTTTTAGCGAGCTATGAAAAATTCTAATTTAAAAATAGAAGAAGATCTCTATGGAATTTTGATGAGTTTAATTTATATTGTGTTTGAGAAACATCCTAATTCAGTCATCCATCCATCCACGCAGAGAACATTAGACGAGTATTCCATTAGCTCTAAACCAAACTAACGAAAATTATAGAGAACCCAAAGACTCCTCTAAATTAGCCCTTTTCCTCTGATGTGATGAAAGTTTTGAGTCTAATAAGTTTGGCTTAAATCCCATGGAGTTTAATTATTAATTGAGAAGAGCGTTTATATGATCATCGTGTCTGTCAGTTTGATAGTATTATATTCCGCCCTATCGATTTAGATTTAGATGCAACGGATGCTAATTCTAGAGTTTGGCATTTTGCTATTTCTACTTTATTCATATTGCACTTTCTATTGTTGGGTTTTCCTTTAATTATAATATATTTAAAGATTAATTAATACATATATATAGACTTTTTGATTACCTCCAATCTACTACTATATAGCTTTGCTTAACTTTTAGATGCAAACTTTTGATAACTAATTTTTAGATGCTATTCTAATAATATTTTCCTTCAGTACCATCGAAAATTATAGGTTGGTTTGGTGCTATGGTTAGAGAAATTGGTATCAATGGTTTATCTCCACTTGACTTTTTGACTTTTAAATGTCATTCTAACCACATTTTCCTAGAATTCCAACCAACATATGGGTTGGTGCTTTGATTAAAATAATTGGTTGGCTACATTATTGGACTCTTTGATGTTATTTTACATATATTTTCATATTATAATTAAGCCATTTCGAGCAACTGCTTTCGAGGTATGTATCTACTATGTACCTCATTCTCCCATATACAGGGTTATACATACAGGGTTGTTAGGGTTGTAATCTGTTTCTGTAGCTAAAAATTTTTATTTACCGTAAAATCGCGTGTGTAATACAACAAAAACGCATGCTAAAAATTCGTGCAACAAAAACCCCTGCTTCGTGGTATAGACGAAGTTTGTCTTATTCTTATATGTATATGTTCACTGAAAGAAATTTTTCAATAAGATAAAGATTGGAGTCCGGTTTTTTAGTATCTTTTCTGCATTGTTCACTCACCTACATAATGGAGAAAGTTGCACTCCATCTTTCCACCACCTTGTCAATATAACATTATGTAATTTTTTTTTATCACATTCATACTCTTCGGTGATACGTGTATTGAAGAGTTTTTGAAACTAAATTTTGAAAGGTTGTAAATGGTTCATTAAACATCAAGAAATGACAACCATTTTAGTATGTTTTTGTATCGCAGTGTCTATATCTCATCGGTCAAACAGAGCAGACATCATAAAACAGGAACAATTTCGGTTGGTTTGAAAAAAAAATTAACAGACTGGTTATGCCACATATTCGGCATCCATTCTTCGATAATTGGGCTATTTATTAAACATCTAGAACTTGAATCTGTAGTTGGTCGTTGATGCAGACCTCACTTCTTAGGTATAACAATGAGTTAATTGATATGTTTAGTAATTATGGTCAATGTTTCTGATTTCAGCGACAATATTTAGCAAAAACAAAATCTTTCACAGTTTAAGCAGAATCTTATTCGTATTACTGATAAATACGAGGTTTTATCTTATCTGCGATTTTGTTTATGCTAAAAATTCTTGTACAAGAGTTGGTCTCATACTCGATATTTTGTGGTACTTTGATTTCCAAAATTGACTTTTGACCATAAAATGTTGACACAAAAAGAAACACTAATGAATTTTATTCAAAAAATAAAATACTATTGTTTTTGTTAATTTTTGTGAAAGAGTGAAAAATTTGGTTTACATAGACTTTCTCTTGATCAAATTCTTTACTGTTTTGTTTACAATATTCATTCCATTCCAAGGTATGTATGGGTTCTTGAAGGGAAATTAAAAAAAAAATCTTTTACATTCCCAGCGTGACTGGAATAATTTGAAGAGGTAATGGATGGAATATGCTTTTGATCCTTTCCTATTCGGATCATATGTGTCCATTAATCAACCCAAAGCCTGTTGCAAAAATATTAAAAAATTTTTTTAGATTTCAGGGCATCANAATATTCATTCCATTCCAAGGTATGTATGGGTTCTTGAAGGGAAATTAAAAAAAAAATCTTTTACATTCCCAGCGTGACTGGAATAATTTGAAGAGGTAATGGATGGAATATGCTTTTGATCCTTTCCTATTCGGATCATATGTGTCCATTAATCAACCCAAAGCCTGTTGCAAAAATATTAAAAAATTTTTTTAGATTTCAGGGCTTATTTTTCTAGATTGACTACTTATTATTTTGTAACGACTTTGTTTGCGTGAAGGGGAAAATGTTTTATCTCCACGCAAATTCTTCGACTGCGTGCAATAAATTCAAACTTCCAAAATACCACTTCAACAGGTTCCATTGTTAATTTTGTAAACAAAAGGTTCCTTCTCTGTGGGAGCAGATGTTTTAAATATTTCTTGAGAAACTTGCATCACCACTCACAAACCACAACTCTTCCTGTAGTTTACGTAACAATTAGAAAATTTCTTATAATTACAATGATTTGCGAATTCCCATCAATTATCCCAAAAATTCGTTTATAAAACGCTTCTTTCTCCTGCCAAAAATTAAATCACCAGTTAGTATCATACTGTTGATAGTAGGCATTAAAAATTCATTTAGTTTTAAATACTCTAGTAGATTTAGTTTAAATTAGAATTTAACTGAAGCGAATGAGATAGCGGGCTAAGAATTTTATTAATTTATTTTGCCTCAGAATTAAATATTTTGATGTTGTGTAGAGGGGCTGGCTGGTGGTTAAATTGAATTAGAATATACAAGGTCCTTATAAATTTTTGCACCCTTTTTCTCCACTTTCCACAAAATGTCTCTCAATTGTCAATAATAATAATTATGCAATAATAGAACGCGAAACCAAATGTTTTTTTTTTGAATTTGTGTTTTAAAAATAATTATTATTATTACTCAATTCGATGCCTCTCCCCACGAAACCTCGGTTGTTTTCCTAAGCAACGTTGCACTCAACTGTTCCATTATTGTTGCCTAATCTGTACAGCTTAGGTTTACTGCTGTTTCATGGAAACAGTAGTTTTTTTTTAATTTTGACATAATTTTTAGTGAATCTGAAAGTTCTAAATCTTCCACTACTAAAGTTATGACCTTCAACTGTTTTATTTTACAGTTTATTTTCGCATTCTAATTTTTTTTTTGTATTTAGCGCGTGAGAATTTATGTATTTCCAATGCGCTTCGAACGGTTTTGATTTGATAAAACTGGTAGTTTTTTTTTTTATGTTTCAATACTCTTGCACATTTATAGACCTACGCAGAACCATAACCTTTGCTTCGTCAATTCCAATTGAATTCAACTTGACATTAATTGCATCCTCAAGTTCCAATTGATTTCGCAAGAGGTTTCGGAGGACATTTTTCGTTTGAAGGATTTTCGTATTAATTTTTCCCATGGCCTCATTGAGTCCATGAAGTTCTAAAATGAGTCCACGCTGAACAGAATCTCTGTGAAAATAAATATTGAAATAAGAGCCGGATTATGTAATTAAGTAAGTTTGAAAAGGGTAGGTTGAACTTACTTGACCATTTCAATATTCGGACGTTGTCCACGAATATTGAGTCGTGTTTCAGCCAGAGCAACTCCTCCTTTCTTTTCATCAAATCCTTTGTTCATTGAGCAGATCACGCCCTCTATTTCTCGAATGTTCACTGAGATCTACAATAATCAGCAAATGTGTAAGCAAATATTTAGATCAGATCATCAATTTAAATTTTTTTTTTCTTATGTTAATTGTTCACTTGGGAATGCTGAGCCTGCAAATTTTCCTTGACAGCAATGAGCTCTCTAATTCTATTCTCAAAAGCAAGATTCGTATCACAAATTTGCTTCTGAATATCCTCTGCACTCTGTCGTAACAAACTGTCAATTTGAGTTCGTAGTTGAAGAGACGCATTGATGGCCTTTTGAGCATTTAATTTATTCCGCATCGTAAATTCTTCCCAGTCCTGCTCATTCACATTGCTTGAGAAAAGAACAATAGAAAATGTTAGGTAAAGAGAAATGTTGAGGTTGACGTTGAGGTTATAGTAATGATTTCCCTAAATTCTAATAATTCAGTAGTAAAGTACTCTTACCTCTGCTCATTGATGCAAATTCCACATTGGGCTTTGACTTCTGAACGATGGACATTGAGTGTATAAGCAAATCGATCAATTTCTAGTGCACTGTCTTTGTCCCGAAGGTCCTTATCCAGATTATACGCAGTTTTACGCATAATACGGACTTGTTCTGTAGTAAACTCAATAGTACGAGACAAAACTTGTTGAATCCCTTCAACAATTTTCATTTCTAATATTAAATTCTTCTGAGGTTCATCATGAACCAAATCAACACCAACACGACAGTCTCTAAATATTTTAAATACAGGTCAAAACTCAACACTCAACATTCAGTAGTAAAGGTCAATAGTGCAGAGTTAGCCAACTCTTTTACCCCATTTATCACCACCATCTTTCTCCAAAAAAAAAAAAAAAAAAAAAAAAGCAGAAGAGTTTTATAAATAAAAATAAATTTGGCTAACCCCGTAAAAAAAAAACTCCTACCGCAAGACGACAATTTGACTGTCAATTTCTAGAATATGTTGTGATGAAGCGAGAGCATTTTCAAGTCGTTTTCTATAAATCAATTCAGCATCGACTTCATTATTGATTTCAACAAATTTCAAACTGAGTTCATCTCTCCAGTGCTGGATATCAATAAGACGCTGTTTAAATCGCCAATCAACTTCCGTATGCGCACGTCTAGTTTGTTCATCTGCTTCTTCCTTGACACGAATAGATTCTGCTTGAATGTGTTCGGCAACTTGTCGCTCAGCTTCTGCAGCCGTGGTTGTCAAAACGTTTGCTAGTTTCCATTCTTCAGCTGTAAAACGCTTTGCCTACAAAAAAAAAAAAAAAATTCTTTTTTGTATGCTTAATTTAATTAATAAATAAACTAACACAATTTTGAGAATATAAATTAGTAAAAATATAATAATAAATTCTAACTTACAGCAACACAATCCATTTGAGATTGAGAGACCGTCAACAACCAATTCTCAGGTAAAACTAATAAAATTCAAATTCGATTTTGAATAATTAAATTGTTAATACTACTAATAATAATAATTGTACTAATTGGTAATGTAAATTGCAAAAAAAATTTCAGATTTGATTCCTTACTAATATAAAGGCAGGCAGGTAATGTAAATACTAAAGGAAATTGGAGAAAGAGAGAATGGCTACTTAAAATCACTCAATCTAATAAGTTTGTTAGGTAAAAAATAAGTCAATGAAAAAGAACAGTTTCCATGGAGAGTAGGAATTGAAAAAGAAAGAGAAAGCGTATGTTATGAGGACAGTGTACCTGAGACTGAATAATTTATTAAATTCAAATTCAATGTAAAGTTTTGTACTTTTAGACATTATTTAATGGTAGTCTGGATCCTCCATTTTGAGAGTTCATTTGTAAGAAGTAGTAGAGACATGAGAGTATATTTCTGNTGTAAATTGCAAAAAAAATTTCAGATTTGATTCCTTACTAATATAAAGGCAGGCAGGTAATGTAAATACTAAAGAAAATTGGAGAAAGAGAGAATGGCTACTTAAAATCACTCAATCTAATAAATTTGTTAGGTAAAAAATAAGTCAATGAAAAAGAACAGTTTCCATGGAGAGTATTTTTTTTTTTTTGTTGTAATGATCGAGTAATGGAAGAGAAAGTTGTCTGAATTGAGTAGGAATTGAAAAAGAAAGAGAAAGCGTATGTTATGAGGACAGTGTACCTGAGACTGAATAATTTATTAANAATTGAAAAAGAAAGAGAAAGCGTATGTTATGAGGACAGTGTACCTGAGACTGAATAATTTATTAAATTCAAATCCAATGTAAAGTTTTGTACTTTTAGACATTATTGTCTAAAAGTTATGTTATAGAATAATGGTAGTCTGGATCCTCCATTTTGAGAGTTCATTTGTAAGAAGTAGTAGAGACATGAGAGTATATTTCTGGNTAATGGTAGTCTGGATCCTCCATTTTGAGAGTTCATTTGTAAGAAGTAGTAGAGACATGAGAGTATATTTCTGGAATGAGTGGAAACCGCAGATCAAACTTAATGAGAAGAAGATGAGGGTTTTTGTAAAGAGAAAATTGGATGTGAGAAGTGATGAAGGGAAAGTTTTGTAGAGAAAAGTGTTTTAGGAATTTTAGTTTTCATCCCATCATGAAAAGCCTAAAATTTCATAGCCATTCTCTCTCTCTCTTTGTACCTTTCCGTTTGGTTTGAGTATTTTGTTATTACGAGATGAAGAGAAGGATGAGAAGGACTTGTGAGAAGAATTGAAATGGAAATGAATAAGAAATTCTTCTTCCCGTCATCACCATTCCAGAGACTTTGTTGGTTTGGAGATAATTTAATATCCCACTCTCTGGAATGGAATTTCATCTAATAGAAACTTTTCTCAACTTGAGTCATAGACTTGAGTAATAGACAGAACGGAGATGGATAATTCTCTTTTTTTTTACCAGAAAAAGATTTTCAAATATGTGGACACAAGAATGTGGAGAAAGTACTACATATCCCAACCCAACAACCATTTCAAACTTACCTCGTGNAGAATGTGGAGAAAGTACTACATATCCCAACCCAACAACCATTTCAAACTTACCTCGTGTCTTGACTTCACAAACAACACAATCCAATTCAATATTTACGCCCTTTCTCTTCTATTTTTTAACTTTTTTTTTTAATTTTTTTTTTACCATTTTAAAGACCCAATAATTCAAAATTCTTATCTCAATGTGNAACTTACCTCGTGTCTTGACTTCACAAACAACACAATCCAATTCAATATTTACGCCCTTTCTCTTCTATTTTTTAACTTTTTTTTTAACTTTTTTTTTACCATTTTAAAGACCCAATAATTCAAAATTCTTATCTCAATGTGAGTCCAGTATGAGCTTCCAACTACTGTAGAAATCAACTCATAGAGACAAGAGGATTCAGTTTCAACGTTCAACTGGTCAAGGCTCAAGGGGCTCAAGGAAGGAAGTAAATATTACTAAATAACTCCTTTATTCCTACTTCAACAGAGAAAAAGAAAGAATTATTAAGAATTTATATTTTTACAAAATGTGAAGATTTCTTACGTAAACGGTGTTATTTCAAAATCGGATTTTGGAAATCGGGACAAAATGACGGAACGTCTCATCTTGATGATCCTACAATGATGACACTCAGGTATTTAATTCAATTTATTATTTTTTTTTTAAATAAATATTGGTTAAAATAAGGCAGCGCTAGGGCTTCACTTTACTAATCTAAGATAAAAGCTGCAGCTCAACAAAAGTGAGCACATTTTGGTATAATCTAACCAAAACGACTTACTTACTATAGTCTATTAAACTTAAAAATTTTGAGAATCTTAGACACTACTTAGATTGTGTAGTATGGGGTGTTTCTATTGGAGTATGTGAAGCATAAGCTTACAACGGGCGTTGCCCTTTACTCCTTATTACCTTAATAATTTATTATTATTTTCATTTTATTAGTCTATTTTAGAATAATCAAGTAAATTAAAAAGTTTTTGACACTTGAAAACTCTTTATGGATAATTTAGTGAATTGAATTGGATGAGTGGATTCTGGGAATGAAGAAAATGTCAAAAATTATCGAAAACATTATTTTATTATTAGTATTATTATTATTATTAGNGGATGAGTGGATTCTGGGAATGAAGAAAATGTCAAAAATTATCGAAAACATTATTTTATTATTAGTATTATTATTGTTATTAGTATTAGTATTATTTCCGTATATCTTAACTATGAGTTTAATGAAAGTGATATGAAGAATTAAAAGTTTGAGAGAATGGATTCTTTTTTGAGTATTTGTATTAGGTAGATAAAAGTGTCAAAAGTGGTGGATAAAGTGTTGTCGTAAATAAGGGAGACAGGAGAAGATGGAACCAATTAATTTTAGGAACCATCAAAACGCCGCCTCCAATTTTCTCAACTTTTTTCTTTCTTTTTTTTTTTTATTTTTTTGTTTTTTTTTTGTTTCCAAGGACAAAGTCCATGCCAACTCTGGGGATCTTGTTAACTTTGGTTAGAATCTAAATCTGAACTTTGACTTTGAGGTTTTTCTATTGTTATTCTTAGTGTTTGGGGTTTTTTTGGTGGAGATGAGCTCGTTGAGGTAAGGGATTCTATTTGAAAAAAACCTTAACAGTAGCAATTAATTTCGAAGCCTTTTGTTTTCAAACTGGCTTAGCCCCACACGAACCGGAGAAGTGAGCCAAGAATTATCCTTTCACTCTCTCTTACATAATACAGTTACAAAAATAAAACAAAAGGAGATGTTTCCGAGACCTCTTGAGCAGAACACTGGAATTTAGAATAAATACGTCAATACCTACCCCGCTTTCTACTTACAAACTTATTATCAAAAAAAAAAAAAATCTACCCACATCTTCTATTAATTTCTTATTTACTAATTTACACTTACATTTTTTTCTTCAACTTATTAAACTTTATGTTTTTTTAACGCTTTATTTTTTATTAAGAAATTCAACTCCATCAAATGAAAATGTAAGGAGTAAATATAAACTGCGCGCATCTGTGTACTTTAATAGATATTGATACTTATCACCTTTAGCAACTGTAATATGGTTACAGAAAAAATTATTTTTGAGTACAATCAGGGTGATTTTAGGTTGTTCGCTTTATAAAGTGAAGGGACAACAAACAACCTAAAATCACCCTGCGTACAACAAAAACAAACATGTCTGGACTCAAAACTGAGCGTGCGCTGTTTAGACTTTTTAGAAACTTAAAACCCGTACATAATCTGTTGAGAAAGTACGAGATGGTTTTAATTTTTTAATTTTTAAGTAAAAAAACAATTTTTTGGACGATGACGGTACGGTGGTAGATTGTCGGTAGTTGTTTTGTGATGTGATGAGTAGGATGTGAATAAGGAAGGAAAGTGAGACTGTCTCTTCTCTTATGTGCTTTTGTTTCTTTGGAATAATTAGGATAGTTTTGTAAGATATGTACGGCTGTGTGCCGAGACATAGCTGAAAAAAGTATTGTAGACCAAAAATGAAGGAGAAGGAATGGTTCATCTCGAGATATCCGAAATTCCATGGCTGGAGATCCGAAAAAATTTGAGCCCGAGAAATTCCTTTTCTAAGTTCTCTCTCTCTCTCTCCTCATATCCCATCTTCTTTTTCTCTTCCGCCTCATCATGATTACTTACCATTTGTTTCCTGCTTTTTCATTAAAACTCACTCCTTATTTATAAACTTATCTATAAAACCATCACAACTACCAACAAACTATTACACTCAGAATTTTTACTATTTCCCTTCTTTGTCATTTAATATGAACAGACAGGAAGAGATCTCAACTTGATATAATAATTTCTTACTTTATAATCATTTAGGGTTCTGACAAAGGCAAGAAGGAAAGGTTAGTTGATAGTTGAATGCTTTCTCTATAAATAATTATTTGGTTCTTTAGGAAACTTTCTTTTTCTAAAATAAGTATGAGTATTAGAAGAAAAAAATGACAAATGAGATGTTATTTGGTTGAGCAAAGGGCAGAGTGTTTGTTTCTTTATGTCAGAATTCNGAGAAAAAAATGACAAATGAGATGTTATTTGGTTGAGCAAAGGGCAGAGTGTTTGTTTCTTTATGTCAGAATTCATCATTAGTCAGATATGATCTCATAAATCTGTCTCTCATCTTCACAACTTGTAAACAATTGTTACAATTCCATAAACCCACCCACCTGTGTCAACCCTTTCTATTTTTTTTATTTTTAAATAAATTATTATCTCGTTGTCGTGTGGTCGTGATTAGGGAGAGATGTAGATTATTGTAAAAATTTTAAAATTTTTGGATGCGTAATGGAAGAATTTAAAGAATTTCTACCAAAGTATATCTTCTTGGCTTCCCTCTCAATTTCTAACCATTGTCCTTGATTTTTCTTGTCTCTAAGATACTACTGATTTTTTATTTTTTTTTTTATTATTATTTTTTTTTTTTTTTTTTTTTTTTTTTTTTTTTTTTTTTTTTTTTTTGTAAAATCTTTTGTAAGATATCTTTTGTACTTTCTACAAGGACTCTCTCAGTCCCTCCGATGACACTTTGGAATTTAGGAATCTTTCTTAAGAGCAGTTAATGGCCAATCTAATCCCATCTTCTTACCACATCTTCCACATTTTATGCAGATTCTTAACTAAATTTAGTTTTTCCTTTACTTACTTTATATATTCAGTCCTTTTCACTTTCACTTTTTTTTTATATCCAATCTCAAGAAAAAGTGAAGAAAATGGCTTCATTAGTCCTTGTCAAAAAAAGAGATTACTAGAGAGTTGAAGACTCGTGGCGTGATTGGACTACTACACTCTTCAGAGTTTAAAAAAAAAAGAAAATCAATTCTTTTAAAAGATTCTGTTCAGCCAGGTTTAGTGTTTTTTTTGTTTGTTTTTTTTGAGTAGCGTTTCAACAATAAGAAATTATAAAAATTAGTTTGTCTGATAACTTTTTGAAAAATAATTTAAGACTGTCGATTCATTTTTCATGAACACAATGTTATACATTTTGTTAAAATATATTCATTACTCGATTTATCTATCAAAATTATTTCAAATTGTATAGCTTAATCCATGATGTATTCATTTTTGTAATTTTTGTTTTAATTTTTTTTTTTTTGAATGTTAAAGGAAGTAAGTGTTTATTCGACCAATAATGCATCTGAACTGAAGTTAAGGGTTTTGTAAGTTTGAATGTAACATTTCACTCCCACAATAACACATTTATAACTCAAAGTTAAAAGTATAAATCCAAAAAGTAGTGATTTTTATTCTCCAATTTAAATCTGACTGCAAACTGTGATTTACACTAAAGCCTTATTTTGTCAACTTTTACATCCTGCTTTCACAATCGAAAGAAGTTATTACTTTATTCCCACGCCGATTACTCGCCCTCGCGTATAACCCGAAACAAAACAAAAAAACTCTGAGAGAAAAACATCATATTATAACCCGCGGGTAATAGGGGATGGAATAGGGTACTTATAATTATATCGTTACTAATGTAATAATAATCAAGCACATTCACATTCATAATTTTTGGTTATTTCTGAGTTAAAAAAAAACTGTTGTGAGGAGTNAACTCTGAGAGAAAAACATCATATTATAACCCGCGGGTAATAAGGGATGGAATAGGGTACTTATAATTATATCGTTACTAATGTTAATAATAATCAAGCACATTCACATTCATAATTTTTGGTTATTTCTGAGTTAAAAAAAAACTGTTGTGAGGAGTAAGGTAAATGATCCGGTTTGGAGTTATGTACAGATGGGAGTATGGGGAAAGTGAGTGTGTAAAGATGGTTTGTGGTGATTGGTTGGTGCTGTTGGTCATTATAATGATTTAGAACTGGGACAGTTGTTTGTAGTGAGTTGTAGCAAAAGTCGTTACCTGATTAGGCAGAAAAGAAAAGTGTGAATGATTAAGTGATCTGAAAGAGCGACAGGAGAAATCAATATTACCCCACTTTATTTTACACTTTTACACCTACCTAAGCTTACAATTTAGTTTTCATTATCACATAAGAATTTTTTTTTTTTTTTTTTAACTTTCTCTCAACGAAAAAGAGTAATTGTAAAAGGAATAATAATTTCCTTTTACTCTTTTTTTTTCGCTTTAGTTTAAAGATTTTCGGGAGTGATTAGGAAGGGGGTGACACGCGAGGGCGTGTTTACAACTCCTCATACCATATGAATTAATCAATAACTTAATTTACTAAACTTTAGGTGTAGGAAAATTCTAAGGTTATTTAATTATTAGATTTTTATGATAATGGTAAATGGTAGTGGGTATTGGTAAGGAGAAATTATAAAATTTTGAAGTGGAATAAAATAAAATAAAGTAGATTTGAATAAATTAATCGGAAGTTGGATTGTTGAAGACGAAGAGGAAAATTAGAAAGTGTTAATAAAAAGTGGAGCTGGTTAAAATGAGATTCGTATGAGAGACCTCGCTGGAGTCTTTTTCTTTATTTTTTTGGAATGAGGACTGAAAGGAGTATAATTTGTATGGCTGGATGATGGAGTAAGGATGTGAGGACAAGGAGTCTTGAGAGATTCGTATCTCGCGTGTCCATTGGNGATGATGGAGTAAGGATGTGAGGACAAGGAGTCTTGAGAGATTCGTATCTCGCGTGTCCATTGGTAATAAAAGATCAAGTTCTGAGGTATTGTTTTGGGAGGTCCTTGTAGTTGAAAGGATCCGAAGGACTCGTTGGAAGGGATCAAAGGACGAGGAGCTAACTAAGGAACAGGGATAATTAAAATCTTATTTACTAAACAACTAGTTACAGACTCCACTGGATCACGATCTATTCACAATTCGCATACAATACACACATTCCACTTGAATTTATTAATTATACTCCCTTACTTTTATACTTAATTAACACGAAACTCCATTAGCAACCACTCTTATGGACTCATGAAACCAATTACCCTCACCAACATTACTCACTCATCTAATCCCAAAAAAAAAACATTTTTAGACTTACATAACTTACAAGACCGTCATACCGCCAAAGACTCAATGACTAAATTTTTTTTTTTGTTTTATTATTCTTTTCCAATTTTGCAAAATATGAGTACAGAGAATTTAAAACTTTGTTCCTTTTTCTACTTTCTGGTGTTCAAATTTAAAATATGTCATTGAAAAATTAGGAAGTGGGCAATACATGTATAATAATATGCCAAACTGTGGTTTACGACAAGTNAAATATGTCATTGAAAAATTAGGAAGTGGGCAATACATGTATAATAATATGCCAAACTGTGGTTTACGACAAGTACATTGGATTTCGGTTGTAATAAATCTGGATGTAATAAATTTCTGCTTTGTAAATGAACCATAAAATCTTTGCCTGGCATTATGTAGGAGTTTGCATGCTAAATTGAAGAGTTTTAATAAACTCTTGCTATATTAAACTTAAATTGTCAGTTCGCTCATGTTTATTATAAACGAATTNATTAAACTTAAATTGTCAGTTCGCTCATGTTTATTATAAACGAATTTGTTATAATTGTGTTGTGTTAAGATTTGTTTTTAAATTCCAAAAACCTTCTGGATTATATACAAGGTGAGTAATCTTTTCCTTTTTTTTAGTACCTTACAAAGAATAATTTCATTCTTGAAGCTATTTTTTTGTAATTGGTAGTGATATGGTTTTACTTTTACTTAAGTAATTTACAGTTTGTTATGACATAATACACTACGCAAAATATTAATAGCCGAGGTAATGTTTTTTTGTAATAATTGCCGAATTATGCAATTTCTAAATGTGAAATTAACATCAGTTTTGTCAAATGTTATGAGAATTTAGATAACTAAGTTTTAATTTTCTTGGTTGAGTAGATTATGAGATTTTCGCGCTAACATAAAAAATTGGGAGGTGAAAGCGGAAAATATTAATAGCCGAGCTTAATGTATAGATATAAATGCGCTTCACTGTACATATTCTTGATTATAAAGNGCGGAAAATATTAATAGCCGAGCTTAATGTATAGATATAAATGCGCTTCACTGTACATATTCTTGATTATAAAGAGGAAAATCAATTGAAAATAATTAATCCAACTTGTGTATAGCACCAAAAATAGAAATAAAGAGAGAATTAGATACATTGAAAGAGTGGCTGCTCATACAACTTTTAATTCCTGAGAATTAAGGTTATGTAAGGAATAAAGTGTGAAGTTGCGTGGAAGGTGTNGCGGAAAATATTAATAGCCGAGCTTAATGTATAGATATAAATGCGCTTCACTGTACATATTCTTGATTATAAAGTGGAAAATCAATTGAAAATAATTAATCCAACTTGTGTATAGCACCAAAAATAGAAATAAAGAGAGAATTAGATACATTGAAAGAGTGGGTGCTCATACAACTTTTAATTCCTGAGAATTAAGGTTATGTAAGGAATAAAGTGTGAAGTTGCGTGGAAGGTGTGAGAAATGTAATTCTTTCTTATTTCACTACCTGACTTTATAAAACCGATTTTGAATTCGCTACATTGAAAGTAAAGAAAGAAGGTACTAAAATAAGATAACTCACCTTGTATTTACTACTACAAACACTTCTTTTAAATAATTCTCTAATATAATAAACACTGATAAACACTTTTCTTCACCTTTTCTTTACTTGTTTTTGTTGGGATGATAGGATTGGAATTTTATAAACTTATAACTTATATACACATTGGTTTATAAAAAGTTAAGGACTTATAGACCTCTAATTTGTCATTGTTTCAACTAAAATAATACTATTTGAAATTGATAAATGGTAAAAAAAAAAAGGATCAAATGAAGATATGAAGAGCGGAAAGTGGGTCATTATGTGAGTTTTGTAAGATTCCATAGTTGACCTCCTGTGATGTTCATCTAAGAAATGAGTTAGTAAGTAACTTGAATGTCAAACGGTGAAATACCTCTCATGTCTTGATTATTCTTCAAGTAAAAGGAGTCAGTTACATTTCTTTCAATCCAACCCAACCTTCAGGAAATGGACATAACATGATTGACTATGATCTATTCACTTTTCCCTTTTATTTTACATTGTAATAAAAAACCCAAGTTTCAGAACAATTATACAGTATGTCCCAACAATTCCCACGCCCTCTCTACTCTCTACCAGTTGGAAAAGTGAGTGGGAAATTTCATGAAAGATTGATTCTTCGGCGCAAAAATCAAAAAATGGACAGAGTGAAGTCATCCCAAAAGTCAGAACCACTTACTGTTGTGGGAAAACTTCACTCCTATCATTTTAAAACTTTTTTGAAAATTTGGTTCACCTTTTTACATAACAGTAGAAACAAGAAAGTAGAGAAAGAGGAAATATGAAATAGGATTTANACCATTAGAGAAGAAAGTAGAGAAAGAGGAAATATGAAATAGGATTTATTGGGACATGGCATACTGTACCAATGGATACAAGCACGGTTAGCCATTTAGCTGGACGAAAACATTTGTCCGGCTGACTAGCTTAACAGTCTGGATGATCTGGACGATTTTTATCGAAAACGCCACAAATACATGGGCAGAGGTCAATTGTCTCAATTTTTCAAAGTTATTATACATTTTCCTAATCTTTTCCTTACCTCCTTACTTATAAATTCAAATTTAACTAGGTTATCCCAGTGAATATGGACGAAGTAATTTCCAGTATAGTTAGCTAATCTGAAAATAACAATTTAAAAGTATTTCGGAAACAGTTTGACATGGACCATAATGANTAATTTCCAGTATAGTTAGCTAATCTGAAAATAACAATTTAAAAGTTATTTCGAAAACAGTTTGACATGGACCATAATGACCGTACATAATAATTTACTAAACGGAATAATAAATAATTTTTTTTTAGTTATATTAAATAAAATTTAAAAAAAATTTAATTTTTGTTACAGTTTTTGGAATTCGTTAGGCCGATAGACCCGAACACCAATTTCAAACATTTTAAGCGCAATCACATTGCCGCCTTTGTATTACGACCGCAGTGAAATTGGGCATTGTGCTATGAAAACAAACTTAAGTTACTCTAATTTATTGAAGCTATACTCAATTATTTAATGAAAATTTTGTCGTCCAGATTGTCCACTGGACGGAATTTTTAATCGTCCAGATCGTCCGGACGACAACCAGATCGTCCAGATCATCCGGTCAATTTCGTCCGGCTGTNGTCCAGATCGTCCGGACGACAACCAGATCGTCCAGATCATCCGGTCAATTTCGTCCGGCTGTTCTAACCCTGGATACAAGAATAATTTTTAAATTTGAAAAATCAAAAAAGATAAATATACAAGTATAAAGATAAAATTGAAACTAAGCGCTCTTACTCATTAAAAGTAAACATAATATAAAAAAAAAACCTCCCCGTGTGGTCGGATTAATTTGATCAGAGTTTATTGCCAAGTTTGATGGTGATTGTTGATTGGTAGTTGTAAGTATCCCTGGCAGTTGGTGACTATAAACTTGTCCCATTGTTCTGTAACTAAGAAACGAAATGATGATAGGATGAGACAACGTAAAGGAACCGGCAGAACTGGTCTTTCTCCATTTGTTACTTGATAAATTGAATCTAAAAAAACTTTTTTTCCACCTTGATTTATCATCTCATTCTCATCTAAGACTTTTTCAACTACAGAAGCACCCTTACAATTTAATGACTCCAGAGAGGACAGAAAAGGACAAGTTTAGAGACTTATCTGGATTCGGCGTCATATTATTCTTTCTTTAAAAAAAANCAGAGAGGACAGAAAAGGACAAGTTTAGAGACTTATCTGGATTCGGCGTCATATTATTCTTTCTTTAAAAAAAATCAATTATTTAGACTTATGAAAGAGTCGGGAAACGAGTCTGATACATTCTTGTTTAATAATTTGAAAAGGATTTTCAAAGAATTGAGAAGAAATAAAATGTTTAGAAAAGATGACATGACATGACATGACCCCTCCCTGGTGATTCCAGTAGGTGGGAAAGTGATTAGAATTAACTGGTATACAAAATGTCCTGTCATGTCATGCCCAGTGGGAAGTCCATTGTCAGACTAAACTTTTTCCATATACTAATTCCTTCAATTGCAGAATAATTTTTGAGTTAGATTATTAAATTTATTGATTTCATTGCTAAAGTTAGTAAAAAATCAAAATTGTTAAGTAATTGTTGTAATAATAATTGTAAAATTTAGTTTTTCTAAATATAAGAACATATAATGTTGAAATGTAACATTTTGTATAGTTGGTCTCTCGTTTCTTTTTGTATGACTTTCTCTTGTTTCTCTAGAGGAGAAAGTTGTTGGGTTGAGTGTGTCATTTTGTCGTATCTATGGAAATAGAAGGGGAAAATCAAGATAGAGGAGAGTGATAGTGGAAAAGTTGACAAAATAATAGTGTTTTCTAAAATATATATTTTGAGAGAAAGGGAAAGAAAAGAGAAAGTGGATGGATAGTATTTCTCATCCTTTGAGTAAGGGTTTATCCAATCCATAGGTAAACTTTTGTCTGAGAAGGTGGGATTTACAAACTGAACCCATTCACATCTAAAGGGGAGAAAATTTTGTTTTTTCAATTTTCATAGTAGTTTGGACCGCCCTTACTAACATGCGCTCGATCCTAAATTCTATTCTCATCTTTCACAGAGATCACTCTCAAACCATCTCATTCTCATCTCATATCACAGCCTCTTCAAAACACACTACCCAACATAAACAGTCTTACATTTACTCATTTATGAGGTGAAAGTTAGATTTACATTATCAAAACTTTAACTCAACCACGCCTCTTACTTATTATCAGTTTTAAAAAAAAATATAGAAAAATTTTTTTTTTTTTTTTTTTTTTTTTTAAATCAAACTAAATTTGGAAATATTTATAAAAGTTATAATAATAGAGTATTTTTTATTTACCATTTATTGGGAATTTGAGTTGGTTTTCTAATACTCCCATCTTCATCTCACAGTTTCAGTTTCAGTCTCATCCTCATCTTCATCTTCATCCTCATCCTCATCAAGTTTTGAGAATTTGTGTTAGTAATTTCTTCTACAACAAATTGAATTTTTTATTGTTCCATAGTGAAAGGTTTAAGATTGTTGTTTCATTCAATCTTATTATCTTATAATTAATCTTGTTATAACTAATCAAATCAATTTTGGTTAAATTTATTTTTTTTTTTTACTATTTCTACTTATTTTGTTCTACTGAAGCGTAGACATCCCGCTTTCTTTCACGACACATACTCTTTCAACACTCGGTGGAACTGTTTATATAGAAAATAATACGATTTTCCTAAAAGTTTTCTACTTGTGGAAGTGGAGGGATTGATTTTTTTTTTTTCGTTTGGAAAGTGAGTAGTGTATAGGTAAAAAAAAATAAGCGTGAGGAAGTTGAGGTTGATGTAAAAAGTATAAGTACAGAGTGTGACATGAGTCATGAGATCATTTGGAAGATTAGACTAAAGGCTAATTCATGTAAAGTCTCTGTTGTTGGAGTGATTTGATTAACTCTTCCTCTTTAGATGAAGACGGACTGAAGAAGATGTCAGTTTGTAACGTTACTTTGAAAAAATTTTTTTTTTTTTTTTTTTTTTTTGGAATGACAAGCAAATGTGTTTGAAGATGAATTTTCTCATTGGGAATGAGTGATTCTGCTGGACTTTTTGACTCCAATGCTCATCTCACCTATAGAAGAAGATAAAAAAGAAATGGAAGAAAAGTCATCTTGATTAATTACCAAATCCCAATAGACACGTTTTTGGATCCCTCAGAAAGCTGTCTGTGGTTTCCTTAAATCTTCCGTCTCGTCCTTCATTTTCTTCCACAAGACTCTTTCCTTGTTGTTTTTTTTTTTAAAAGTGACAGTAAGAATTTTATAGTCCTTAATCTTTTAGGTAGTTTATCCTTGGGCCTTGGAGGGTAGAAGGTTGTAAAAATGAGCTGTACCGTCATGTATCAACCCTATGCCATGTCTTACTCATCTTCTTCAACCTCATCTTCCGCTTCTGAAAAATCATCTTCTGCTGACAAGGTGAGTTGAGGTCTTTTCTTAACACGACAGCTTACAATTTGTCATCATGTCTCTTTCTTAGCTTTACTAAAATTTATCAAATTAACAAATACTTTTCTTATTTTACATTACTTTTGATCAATTTATTTTTTTATAATTTACTTAAGAGAAAGGTTACTAATTTTAAATTTATAAGATAGAAAATCTGAGGAAAGAAACGAAAAAGATAATTCTAGATTTTAAAAGAATATACAGTGTGTTCGAATAAGAAGGCGAAAATTCGGCACTAGCGTTTTTAAAAATCCCACAAATTAGAGTCTTGTAACACTTTTTAAGTTGAGAAGAGTTAACAAAACTTTGGTAGAAACGATTTTCAGAAACTTGAGCAGTTCATAATGTATGTAAAATTTTGACATTATACTCAATTTTTTATTTTCCGCAAAATCATTTTTCAAAAATTTCGCCTTCTTATTTGAACGCACTGTAGTTTTTCTAATAAATTTTATTTTGGAATTTTTTTTTAGTTTCATCTGTTCGATTGTAACAGTAGAAAGAAAGGTTACAATTTTTAATATCGTTATGTATTTTAGGTTCTGTATCGATTTTTAGAAAAATATACTAAATACTATGTACACAAATAGTACACATTTAAAGTAGACGAATACACACACATATTATTACAATTGTCCATATGTTTGAATGTGGAATTTTAAATGTTGAAAAGGCATGTTCGTTTAATGAAGCGTATTCCATGTAAATTATGTCTAAGAGTGGCCAGACTTGGATCTTCTTATGTTGTTGAGGAGAAACTTTATGCGTAAATTTGAACAATTTAAAAATTTTTTTCATTCCCATTAAGATGAAAAGGAAACCTGCATGGAGAAAATAATTTTATTCAAACTAAGGAAAATAAATAAGTTACCATTTACTTTCTCTAAAATTTATTTTCTANTGGAGAAAATAATTTTATTCAAACTAAGGAAAATAAATAAGTTACCATTTACTTTCTCTAAAATTTATTTTCTAGATTTCAGTTTCAGGCAATCCACAATTAGTGACGTATTTATATAAAATTTGAGAAAGAAAAATCAGTATATCACTGAAAAATAGAGATGTTAAGAATATGTTTTNTGGAGAAAATAATTTTATTCAAACTAAGGAAAATAAATAAGTTACCATTTACTTTCTCTAAAATTTATTTTCTAAATTTCAGTTTCAGGCAATCCACAATTAGTAACGTATTTATATAAAATTTGAGAAAGAAAAATCAGTATATCACTGAAAAATAGAGATGTTAAGAATATGTTTTNAACGTATTTATATAAAATTTGAGAAAGAAAAATCAGTATATCACTGAAAAATAGAGATGTTAAGAATATGTTTTGACTTTCTCCACGGGCACTTATTTAATTTACTTAAGTGTAGTCTTGCTCTTTGAGTTTAAATTTCAAAAATTTTTGATTAAGGTTTCCAAATTACCTATCTATCTTTTTGTACTGAACTACAGCATAATACAGAGTAGTCGATGGATATAAGACCTTCTGTTATAAGATCATATTGGTTATAAAACCAAATTTCAAAGATGTGGTTTTGAAACATCTTAATGTATTCAACATAGCTTGGGAGAATNTATTGGTTATAAAACCAAATTTCAAAGATGTGGTTTTGAAACATCTTAATGTATTCAACATAGCTTGGGAGAATATAAGACTTTATTGTTTATAAGTTCCAAAATTTTCACTCCAAACCCTAAAGTCTTATATCCGTCGACTACTGTAGTCAAAATCTCAAATTTTTGGAAAATTTGGAAAAATCGTTCTGACCTTATTAATTGTATACNGTCGACTACTGTAGTCAAAATCTCAAATTTTTGGAAAATTTGGAAAAATCGTTCTGACCTTATTAATTGTATACAAGACTGTAGTAGTACTGTTCGGGATGCACAAAATCTTAAGACATCTATACATTTTTTTTTCACAGTAATATTATTACTGGTTAGACGAGAATTCAAAGTAGGATNAAATCTTAAGACATCTATACATTTTTTTTTCACAGTAATATTATTACTGGTTAGACGAGAATTCAAAGTAGGATATAAATCCTCTTTTAAATCATACTTAAATGGGAATTAACTCCAAAAATAAAAATCAATGACTTTTTGGATTTTTATTTTGAGTCATTAAGACAAACTTGAAGCTAAATTTCAGCATTAACACTGCATCCAAATTCAGATNAAATCTTAAGACATCTATACATTTTTTTTTCACAGTAATATTATTACTGGTTAGACGAGAATTCAAAGTAGGATTTAAATCCTCTTTTAAATCATACTTAAATGGGAATTAACTCCAAAAATAAAAATCAATGACTTTTGGGATTTTTATTTTGAGTCATTAAGACAAACTTGAAGCTAAATTTCAGCATTAACACTGCATCCAAATTCAGATTCCTAGTTTCAATTTTGTTTTAGGTAAAGGTAAAACCAACTACTNTTCCTAGTTTCAATTTTGTTTTAGGTAAAGGTAAAACCAACTACTTTAACACTTAAATTTTGAATTTAAAGAAATTTTTTCAGAAAAACTTTTAATCTGCAGTTTAAAAAAAAAACACATTTTTTTTTCAATGCACTTTCAGACATCCTATTTTTTGATTTTTGACAATCGAAATATAAAAATCTTATTTTTATATAAAAGTTCAAAAAATGCAATTTTTTGGATTTTTATATAAAAATAGGATTTTTTCAAACTCTGGTTTAACCAGTGCAAACCTGTCATTATAGATTGATAAACCATATCATAAGTAAGAAGTAAGTAGGAAATTATGAAAGTAAAACTTGTAATATTATCACCGTATAATGTAAGCTCCATTACGTGAAGCAACCACATTATTTTNATTATGAAAGTAAAACTTGTAATATTATCACCGTATAATGTAAGCTCCATTACGTGAAGCAACCACATTATTTTATTTCAAATCCATCTAATTTTTATTTTTACATTATTCAGTTCCATAATTTCTTGAGTCTAGTTTACCAAATCACTNTTTCAAATCCATCTAATTTTTATTTTTACATTATTCAGTTCCATAATTTCTTGAGTCTAGTTTACCAAATCACTAAAGTCGAATAGACTTATTCATTATTCCCCTATTGTTACTTGTAAACGGTTTCTTGAATTTTTAATGTCAACCCACTCACTGCTTTTCGTGTGCAAAAATTTTTTCTAATTCTCTAATTAATTTTACACCAACACAGCAGTTTATTATGACAAGTAGTAAGATGATCATTTGTTACATCAAAAACTATAAGTCAGCAATTTTGAAAAAAAAAACTTCAAAAAAAACGGATGGCTTTATTGATTGTTTCTGCGAAGTGTAATTATAAACCATTCTAAGAGTCGTCTTTCGAACGTAATAAAATAAGAGAATTAAAAGACTTGGCTAAAGCTTTTCTACTAAGGTGACCGATCAAATCAAATTGCAAATATTTTTGTTGATGATGTTGGTGAAAAATTGCAACAAATAAAGAGTAAATTATGCACTTTCTGGTACGCAGGAAGTATTGTTTGGATTTACTCTCCTTACTTTGTTGTTTTTATATAACTTATGTATAAATATTTGTTATAGAAGGTGTTTAAACTCCCACAAGCTCCTTCACCAGTTGATTCCTTGCATTCGGACACTTCGTCATACAATAGTCCAGGTCCTTCTGGTCAATCTACAAGTCACAGTTCCCAATCCCGACGACCTCTCACTCCACTTATCTCTCTTTCTACTTCACATCATACTCTTCTTACATCCCCTTCGAGATCCAGTACATGTACGACAACTTTGTCCAGTTTAGAAGACTCTCAAGAAGGTAGTGGCAGCACGAGTAGCTCACCTCGACATGCCCACCATCATAGCCATCATCATAGTCAACCTCACTCTCACCATCACCATAGTCACAATCACACTCACTCTGTTGGACCTACTACAAGTGGAAATCGTGTCCACTACTTGTCTGCCAATGCTGCCATCTATTTCAATTACAATGGCGACGTCTCAAGGATTGTCGATGAACACTTTAGTCGAGCACTCAGTGCAGCTTACTCAAATGACAAACTTTCTTCCAAATGTAAGTCAACTTTATCAAAAAAATTATTTAACAATCACCCATCGCCATCACACAAATCAATATCCAAACTAAAACTCAATATAATATAAATATTATTTTTTTTTGAAGAAAGATTTGAACTCATTTTTTNTTTTTTTTTTTGAAGAAAGGTTTGAACTCATTTTTTAAGGAAAAACTTATCTTTTTTTCGGTGACTTTTTGAAAGATTTCTTTAACTTTTTTTTTTTTACTTTTTTTTTTAGTGAGAATGAGATCATAAATATAAGTAAGGAACTGTGTACCCTTTGGTTGGTTTGTCAGTACTTGGCATTAGAGTTTCTCATGTAACTTTGTTNCTTGGCATTAGAGTTTCTCATGTAACTTTGTTAAGAACAAGTTTCCTAGTTGTCGAAATGTTAAGAAGAAAGTTAGCAGAAGAGTTGTAGAGTTTTAAGAAAATGGGACGACACATTGGGTGGTTATTTATGTTCATCTTCGTCATTGCCTTGAAGGTGTTCCATTCTTTTAAAAAAGAAAAAGAAAAGAAAAAGAGTGACAGGGGGAGCAGTTAGTGTCAGGGCCTTTTTGTCTCTGTCCCAGGACCCACTTAAGGGAAGATTCGACAGAATTACATAGCCCTTCCCCCTCCATTACATATTTTATGTTCGAAAGTTACGGAGAAATGTTGGATAATTTTTTATAGGATATAAATCCTTCGTAACGACCCATTAGAATGAGACAGTGAATGAATGTCTAGAATTACGGGAAGCCAAACTAAAGTCCAGAAGAACCAAAAACATGCAGAAAATCCATTCCAACTATTTACACAACCTTACTCCTTCAATGTCCGCACTTTTATAATAACGCTTTTCTCTTTTCAATTTTTTATTTTCATCTTTCATTTTTTTGGCCCATTCATCTTTAAATTTACAAGAAAGACTTACTAGATTGAGAATCTCAACATCCGGTTCCTTGATGACTCCTACCGTCTCTCTATATCCTTCTCTTTTACATAGTAAAGATGATGTGTAAGGAAAAGGAAATGATCTAAGGCAGGGAATGAGTACTTAACATGTGCTAAAATCTCCTTACTCCCTTCTCCATATTTCTTAAAGTGTCTAGTGAAATTGAAGGCTTTTGAGGATAATGGGACAATGGGAGTGGAGAGATCTCTTCTTTCAGTAAATCTTCCCTGTTCCGGCATGTGAAAGGGCCTAAAGCCCAGTCAGTCGTCCGTAAAAACTATGGGACACATATGGGTGCCATGTCAGGATGAGACTTTCGGACCTACTCTCACCATCACACTCATTATCCTCACCAAATATAAACTACGGACATAAGAAATACTCACGTATGACAATTTACCGGAAACTACGCACATAACTTCACTTCACTCTCACTTCAACAGACTTCTTATTATAATTTATCATTTTACTTTTATTTACAATCATATGAGCAGAGAAATAATAGTCAGTCAAATGGTCGCCTGTCCTGCTGGTTTTTTTTTTGGATTACTTCAAATATCCCATGTCACTAAAAGATTATTTCAGTTAGTATTATTGACAGAGAAATTTATTAGAGGTCAGTTTCTTTTGTACAGTTTAGCCGGTCAAAAGTAGTAGACCCCCCTCTAGAGATTTTTGATTCTTTTTGGAGTACTTTTCTTTTGTTCCGAAAAAGGGGGGGGGGGGGGATTAGGGATAAAAAAAAAGGCAGTGGAAGCTGCATAAAGTTCCAAGTATGAGAATGTCAACGCTTAATTAGAGGCATCTGGGAAGATGTGCGTAATTGGTAAGGTAGAGAGTGTAGAGGGTTAGAGAGAAGATGTAAGTGGTAAGATAAAGGAACAAACACGAAATGTGACATGGGACAGAGTACTCCAAGAGCAAACGGAAATATGGTTTCTGATGACAGGAATAGAGAATTAAGATTTGTTCCTCAGAAAATGACACTTCTTTTTCCCATTCATTCAATCTACCCAAGATCTTGATTTTCCGGACTCATTTTACTTACTTCTACTTCATTTCCATATGTGTTGGCTTTTTAAAAGACTCGGGAGTGTCAAATTTGACAATTTACAGACACCATCAAACAAACCCTTTCGTTTTTATTTTTTTGTAATGATAAGGAGTTAATGAAGACTATAACCAGAATCATTAGGAATAGAGTTCAAATAATTCGGAAATCAGAACCAATCACTATGGTTTACAATTACAACTCGAACTCTTCACTCGCTCCCTGACAGTTGCACTTTTCTCTCCCTAGACACTGACTTCTATGGACATGGACATGGACATGATTTGATTTCTAATGGTGTGATTNGCACTTTTCTCTCCCTAGACACTGACTTCTATGGACATGGACATGGACATGATTTGATTTCTAATGGTGTGATTTACTAACCTTTGATTTGTAGAAAGGAATCCTGTATCAAGACTTTAATTTAGTAATTTCTTGATTTGATTCCATAGGTTCTCCAATGTCAACACGTAATTTCCCACCATCATTTTNGCACTTTTCTCTCCCTAGACACTGACTTCTATGGACATGGACATGGACATGATTTGATTTCTAATGGTGTGATTCCGCACAATTTACTAACCTTTGATTTGTAGAAAGGAATCCTGTATCAAGATTTTAATTTAGTAATTTCTTGATTTGATTCCATAGGTTCTCCAATGTCAACACGTAATTTCCCACCATCATTTTNCTTTAATTTAGTAATTTCTTGATTTGATTCCATAGGTTCTCCAATGTCAACACGTAATTTCCCACCATCATTTTGGAATTCAAATTACCAACCGTCAAAACCGTTAGCAAATTATAGTGCCGCTGCAGCGGCTACTGCTGCAGAATTTTATGGAGCTGCAGTTGACTATGGTGGGTCAATAGGACTTACACATCATCATCAACCTGACCCTTGGCACTATCCTCTCCCATCACCCCATCAGACATACCACCACAGGCCCACTGATATCCCTTATCCTCCCATACCTTCTTCCAGGTAACTTATTTATAAATAACCTAACCTTTATGATCAAAAAAAAAAAAAAAAAAAAAAAAAAAAAAACATGTGGTAAGTCATTAATCCGTTTGTATTTTATTTATTAGATTCAATGCAAGTCAATATGGTAGTTTCCTGTTAGCTGGAGCTGCTGCAAGTTCTGGTGCTGGAAGATTTAGTGGGATGGGAACTCCTGGTCAGTGTGGAGTAGTGAAAGGAGTTGCTGTTGGAGACAGTGGGAGTTGGCCAGGAGGTCGCTACCACCATCACCATCACCACCACGACTCACCATCTCTTTCTGACCTACACAATCTAGCAGATTATAGCGCTGCAGCTGCAGCTCACTACTCAAATATGGCAGCAGGTAAACTAATTATAAATATTCTAAGGAAATGTTTATGTCTTCTAGATATAATTGTACAAGAATGAGAGTGAGAGGTCAATAATTGTGGGATAAAGTTTGTGAAATGTGACCTGATGGGGAAGGGTAGGAGTGATGGATTTTTTTTTTAGTTGTGATTGATTGTAAATGGATTATAAAAAAGTTTGTAATATGAGTGAGCACTGGTGAGTGAAGGAAGTGGGTGTATGTTTTTTGGATCATACATACAAAAGTATATCAATTACAGTAAAAATCATTANAAATGTTTATGTCTTCTAGATATAATTGTACAAGAATGAGAGTGAGAGGTCAATAATTGTGGGATAAAGTTTGTCAAATGTGACCTGATGGGGAAGGGTAGGAGTGATGGATTTTTTTTTAGTTGTGATTGATTGTAAATGGATTATAAAAAAGTTTGTAATATGAGTGAGCACTGTTGAGTGAAGGAAGTGGGTGTATGTTTTTTGGATCATACATACAAAAGTATATCAATTACAGTAAAAATCATTANGTGAGTGAAGGAAGTGGGTGTATGTTTTTTGGATCATACATACAAAAGTATATCAATTACAGTAAAAATCATTAGTTTTTAGGAACGAACATTGAAAATTAAGGGAGAGGGTAAATGACAAAAATGAAAAGGATAAAATTTCATTACGTTTTCTCTTTTACATTGTTGTCTGTCCCTTTCACTTTCACTTTTCCCTACCTTTTGTAGTCTAATTAAAATTCATTCGTGCGTGTCTTCATATGGAGAGAAGAGATTCAGAAATTAATGGATGACTGGACATGAATTATGATTTTAAGATTCATTTTTCAATTTCATTTTATTTATGATTAGTTCAACTAAAATTAATATAATATTATTTATTACCAACACCCGTCTTTTCGGCTAACCTCAAAGCCAAGTTTTACTGTTATTTTTTTTAAAATAACTTTATGTTTAGTAATTTAATTAGTTCATAATCCAAAGGATTAGTTTGTAATTGACACTCTTATGTTGAAGGAGTTTTGGAAGCATAGAGATGAGATGATTCAAAAATTTATTATTAGTAAAGGTCCTGTTGAATTTAGAAAGAGAAAGAGAAAGCAATGTCATTTCTCATTTCCTTTGACTTTCTTCCCTACCATTTTTACTCACAATTCATTAGGTCATTTTATTAGTTTTTTTTTTCTTCTTTGTCTTCTTTCTCCCCTCTATATCTTTTTTTTTCTAGTAAATCTGATACGGTTCTCAATTACATTTGGGAAATTAGTTGTTAAATTAGAATTGTTTGACTGTGAGAAGTGATAAATTGGAATGTTTTGAATGATTGATGATTTCTCTTATGACAAAGATTAACCTCTAAATGTCAAATAGTTGAAATGGGATATATAAGAGACGGGTGATTGTAAAAGTTTTATTGGATTTATTAACCCCTTGTTCTTGTTGAATATGGGCTGAGATCCGTTTGGACTCGTGTGGACTGACTTTGTGATGATGTCTATCTAATGAACCATATAAGTTTTCTAAGTGTGATCCAAAGTACCTGTCAGAGAGACCCTTGGGTTGGTAATATAAAATTTCATTATGAATTGTTAGAAGAGACTCAATAGGAGAGGGAGATAGGTAGGGAAATGGAGGGATGAATTCAATAGGGGGACTTTCTCCAGTCCTTACCATCTAATTGCACGACTGATCCCATTGTGTCTCCTACCATCGGGATTCTAATCAACCATCTGCAAGAACCAAAAAAAAAATACCAATTCGCCCATCATGATGAAAGCAGAAGAGATCCCATGATGAGATTTTTATTATTAAACTTTTTATTATTACTTTTTTTTTTGTCGGATGACGATGACGACGACTCATCGTCCGGATGAGCTCAAGAGTCTCTCACAAATCAACAAGTGTTAGAGACTCTTCATACTTTATGCTTCAAACATTACTACCTAGTATTACACAGTCCATGTAATACTCTTATGTGTCATTCATAATACATAACAATTAACTGGGTCATGTAACTTTAGGTCGTCAAAAGGTTATTGGATGATTTGAAGCAGAAAGTATTTCATGGACTTAATTTTAGGCTTATGCGTAGCCAATAATAATAAGGATTTGTTCACTTGAGTTCGAGTGGTGTTGTTTCTGTTGAAGACTCTTCAGTCTTCAAATTCAAAATAAACTACAGTGTATTCCATAACCATATGAACATTAGGAAATTATTTTGATCCAATCTCTTTTGCTGGAGAAAGCATGCGCATAAGGCTTCCTGTGTCATGTGTCATGTGTCCTTGTAGCAACCACGTTTTTTTCTTGTTGGAAAAATAAGATTGGAAAGTATAGTGTCAGGTTCAAAAAAAATTAAAGTTCTACGATGAGTGGAAATAAAGTTAATACGATTTTTTGAAAATAATTGAAATTTTTTAATTTTTTGGATGTTTTTTTTTTAAGACGGATGTGAAAGTAATGGGTTACTACTACTGTTTCAAGTGTCTACAAAAAGAAATGCAAAAGTAGGAAAAATATTTGAAAGAAAAAGAGTAATTTTTTGTAAACTGATCTTTTATTACATTTTTTTTTTTTTTTGTGAAAACTATTAAGTATTAAAACTTATTAAAAAAATGGTTGAAAACAAAAAAAAAATTCAATTTCCAAAAAAAAAACATTCAATTTCTGTTCCGCTGTTTCTGATTTGATTTTTGAAACGTGACACTTTTTTATCAGTAAAAACAAGGTTAGTTTTTAGATAAAAAAAAATTGGTTGGTGATGCTGAGAGCCTGAGAGGATTATTGGATAAAAGTGTTGTGACGTGTGAGTATACTTTCTCCAAGAGAAGCAAAGGGAAATCAATGTAATAGCTATCCATAGTCTTATGATTGTTGGATATACTGTAGATCTCCTTTGAGAAGAATGTTAGTAATTGTCTTTTGTTTCCTAAACTTTGTTCCTATAAATCATTAAGAGTCTCTTGTGTTCCGTTGTCCTTTGAAAGAATTGAGACGGCTCAAGGCGGGACTTTCACCAACTTTCACTTCAACACAACCACCACTCACCACCCACTCAANAGAATTGAGACGGCTCAAGGCGGGACTTTCACCAACTTTCACTTCAACACAACCACCACTCACCACCCACTCAAATACAATTTTTATCCTTCATCTAACCCACCACTACTTTATTTTGTATTAATAAAACCATCAACCAATTTCATTTACTATACCATTTAACTTAACTCTAATCTCTTTTACTTTCTGCTTTCAGGAAAAGATTAGAAGAAAAAAATTATTAACCATATTTTTTTTTTATTGAATTGAACCAATAATGAACCAAACAAAAATTAATACAAGTGAAAGCAAGTTTAATAGAAACTCAGAAATTTGGAACGTTGTAGTTAGAAATTGAAGAGTTTAAGTTAAGGAATTTGAAGAGTAAAATGAAAAGATTAGTTTTGAAATGTTTCANTTAGTTAGAAATTGAAGAGTTTAAGTTAAGGAATTTGAAGAGTAAAATGAAAAGATTAGTTTTGAAATGTTTCACCACGGAACTTCTTTATTTAGACTTTAGAAATCATTTCTGTTGACTTTCTAATATAATTATTATTATTGAGCCTAATTTTTTTATTTTTTATTTATTTAACGATTTGTGCGATCGTGGACGTAATCTCTGACTAATCCAGTTTATATTCTTTTGTTTCCCTTTTCCAGCCATTTTTTTTTGTCCTCAGTCTCCCCTCTCTTTTCTGCCGAAGAAGTGGTTTTATCGGGCTTTTATGCTTGTTTTGTGTCTACCATAACCGAATTCATGATCATGGAGAGAGAAAGCGGGAGCGAGTGTAGTGGCTCGACTTGTCTCTAGATATCACCAAACTTCTCGTTTCCTTGTCCCAAAGTTTTTCGGTAGAAAGGACCCTAGTCTAGGATCTAGCTACACTTTGTTTTATTATTCCCATAAAAGTTTCCTCTATAAATAAAGTCTCCCCGCCCTCCTTGTCTTCTCCACCTCCCAATAATCAAGAAAAAAGAGAATGGTTGGACCTTCACGGTGCGGTGTCATGATCCATCTCCAAACCCTCCACTTTCCCTCACTTTCACTGGACTCGGGCATGATTACAATATCTCTCTACGCCATTCAACATCCACCATTTTCATTTTTTATACTAAAAATTACTTTTTTATTAACCAATCAACAACTCTTTTGAAGTATAATCCTATCACTGTTTTCTAGAAAATCCTTGCCAATTTTGAAATTATAACACTCTTGGTTCGATATCATGACATAAAATTAGAATTTT
The DNA here is from genome assembly GCA_002738285.1 of Holacanthella duospinosa. Lineage (NCBI taxonomy): Eukaryota > Metazoa > Arthropoda > Collembola > Poduromorpha > Neanuridae > Holacanthella > Holacanthella duospinosa. Next base: position 534,573 of record NIPM01000045.1, on the reverse strand, counting down.
AGTTGATGTTTTGGATAAAAATTATAACTTTTTATCTAAACGATATTGTGATTGATTGGTTCTTTTCAGGTTTGGAGTCAACAGTGGTTCAAGACTCCAGTAAAGATCTGTATTGGTTCTAAAGAGTTCCATAGAAACAATTACTAAGGTCATCATCATCACTCCCTCACTCAATCAGTTGGACAACAATTTCACATTATTGCAAATATGATTTAGGAATTTAACGAAAGGTTGAGAAAATTTTCGGAATGTTTTACTACAGTTTGAGGCTATNTGATTTAGGAATTTAACGAAAGGTTGAGAAAATTTTCGGAATGTTTTACTACAGTTTGAGGCTATTACTCATGACTCATGGAATTGAAATTAATTTGAGATTCAAAACCCATTTCTCTAAAGTGCTTCATAAAACTAATTGGAATTAATACCTCAACTTTATAACTTTTAGCAAGGAGGAAAGGGATAGGGATTAGAAATTTATACAAAAAATTTTCAATTTATATCTTAAAGTAAACTACATTTGCAAAAATTTCATTAGTTTATTTNAGAAATTTATACAAAAAATTTTCAATTTATATCTTAAAGTAAACTACATTTGCAAAAATTTCATTAGTTTATTTATGCTACAGCTGCTTAGACTTGTGTATTAAAATGTCAATAGAAATTGGAGATAGGAACCAAGAAACCATGAGAACAGCCTTGGAAAATAGTGAATAAGGAGGTTAATATGTAGACCAGTTAATTAGTAACAATTCGGGTTCAATACTCTGAGGTTTGTCTAGTTTATCTAAGTTATAAAGTAAAANAGACCAGTTAATTAGTAACAATTCGGGTTCAATACTCTGAGGTTTGTCTAGTTTATCTAAGTTATAAAGTAAAAGTAATAAGCTTTAAATTTAAATGTTTTTGTTATTTTCAATTGATTTAGTAGAGTACTGTAAGCTATGGTAGTAATTCAATTAGGGTGTAATACACTACTCAACATATTAATAGCCGAGGTCATATTTTTATGGATAATTGCTGAAGTATACAATCTGTNGTGTAATACACTACTCAACATATTAATAGCCGAGGTCATATTTTTATGGATAATTGCTGAAGTATACAATCTGTTAATATGAAACTAACATCAGATGTACCCAATGAGGTGGGAAATAACCTAGAAAATTGTCAGACTCTAGGGGTAATCCGTTCTCAAAATATAGAAGAGAAAGTAAGAAGGAAAGTGGAGAAAGCGTAAAATAAAAAATTTTATGCGCTTTCATAATCTACTCCACCAAAAAAATTGAAAATTTGATATCTTCTTTCTCATAAGATTTGTCAAAACTGATATTAATTTCACATTGAGAGGTTGTATACTTTGGTAATTATTCCAAAAAATATTACCTCGGCTATTAATATTTTGTGTAGTGTAGCATGAGAAAATCAAGACAAATTACTTAACTTAGATGAACGAAATTTTTTGGTTGATCTACCCTTTCACTGGTACACTGTGTTCATCGTTTTACAACGGTGTTCTTATGGTTTTNGAAATTTTTTGGTTGATCTACCCTTTCACTGGTACACTGTGTTCATCGTTTTACAACGGTGTTCTTATGGTTTTGTGGTTACTTTCTCAACTTTGAGTCTAAATTTTCAATTCATAAGTCCAAAAAAGTGTTAAATTAATAGAAATGAATTAAATTTTCTAAACCTTAAGTAAATAATTAGTTTGTAAATAATCTATCAAATCTCAAGACTCACATCTCATCTCTAAATGTTGTTGAAGAGGTATTGTTCTATTTGTTTTATGAAGTACTGTAAAAATGAAGAAGATACGTGAACATCTTTCCAAAATGTAAGTTGAGTTATTTAATAATGAAATCACAATGTGTTATTACGAATTTAAGGTGAAANGAAATTTTTTGGTTGATCTACCCTTTCACTGGTACACTGTGTTCATCGTTTTACAACGGTGTTCTTATGGTTTTCTGGTTACTTTCTCAACTTTGAGTCTAAATTTTCAATTCATAAGTCCAAAAAAGTGTTAAATTAATAGAAATGAATTAAATTTTCTAAACCTTAAGTTAATAATTAGTTTGTAAATAATCTATCAAATCTCAAGACTCACATCTCATCTCTAAAAGTTGTTGAAGAGGTATTGTTCTATTTGTTTTATGAAGTACTGTAAAAATGAAGAAGATACGTGGACATCTTTCCAAAATGTAAGTTGAGTTATTTAATAATGAAATCACAATGTGTTATTACGAATTTAAGGTGAAANGACATCTTTCCAAAATGTAAGTTGAGTTATTTAATAATGAAATCACAATGTGTTATTACGAATTTAAGGTGAAATGATTGGTAAGGAATGATATTTGTATGGAAAAATTGAAGAATACGTAATTCAAATTATGAACTTACAACTACTATTTTGTTTCTAGTCAATTAATAACAATAATTTTAGATGAATTTCTTTTTCTAGCTTGTCAATTTGATGTACTTAAGTTTTAATTGACTTGATTTACTAAATTAAGCATTATTCAATGGAAACAATTAGGAACATTACCATGTTGGAAATCAACCTAAGATGGGATATTTTTTCTATTAATAACTTCACAAAAGTTTACAAAATATCTTATTTGAATTTAATTTTGTTTCTAAAAGTGAAAGTTTACAAGGGAAATTACGGTAGAGGAAATTGTAATGGAAACAATAATAATTATTATTATTAATATTTATTCGAAATTAATCTATTCCAACAATCAGAATTGAAAATGAGAAGATGAAACCGTAAAAGTGAGATGGTGGTATTAAATTCATACAATTTTTAATTATAGAATTTTGAATTGATTTTTTATTTTGATGAATTTTTTTTAAACTAAATAATAAATAAATGAGCGTGTCTTCTTTGTGTGACCTACCTTATTATTGTTGACTAATCGTCTTTGTATTTTCATTGTTGGACTTTGGAGCAGAAAGTGTTACATTTAACTTTCAAATTGTCTTGGCGCGTAGTAAATATTTTTTNTCATTGTTGGACTTTGGAGCAGAAAGTGTTACATTTAACTTTCAAATTGTCTTGGCGCGTAGTAAATATTTTTTACGAATTGAATAAATTTTAAAATTTTATACTAAAATAGCACCTCCGCACTCCCCTTAGTGACGGTCATCAGCCGCCCACCATTCGTCTACTGCTAAAAAAAACTAAAAGATTTTTTCGAAATTTAAAGGGTATAGGTATGAGGCTTCTATGCATAATTCTACCGATGTTAAAATTTTCGATTTCACCAACGAATCAACCAAACTGGTAAATCGATTATTTATTCCCCCCCTCCTCTCTATAATTCGGGTAAGTGATTACAATCGACTTGAAATTTCATGCAAATTATGAATCTGACATCCATCGTTGACGGTCAAGCTGAATTTTGGAAAAAAGAAAATCTAAACTTTTGAGAAAAATCTAAAAAATTTTGAATTTACATATTTATATAGCAATGAGATGAGGAAACAGAGGATAGGATTTCCTAAGCTTTTCTTTATGTTATTTTTTTTTTTAATTTTTTTTAGGTTATCTTTAGGTTTTCTTTTAAGTTTTCTTTAGGTTTTTTTAGGTTTTCTTTTAGATTTTATTTATGTTTAGGTTAGGTTTCCTTTAGGTATAGGTTGAAGGTTTTTGATAGGTATTCTTTCGATTTTTTTTTCATTTGGATTTCTATTCTAGGTTGTCAGGTTTTGCTTAGATTTAGGTTGTTAGGTTGTTGACCACCAATGATTGATGTCAGATTTCTATTCGCAATGAAATTTCTGTTCGATTGACGTATCACTTGCTTCAATCCCTCCGAGAAAGTGATACTAGAAATTTTTTTTTTGGCACAAGTTTGCAAAGATTTTGCAAAATTTGACTTGACCGTCAACAATTAATGTCAGATTCGTAATGTACACTAAATTTCCAGTCGATTGACGTATCACTTGAGTTCCCCGAATTCCAGAGGAGTGTCTATTCTGCAAATGTTCTTTTGCCCATATCTAAGTGCGATAGGTAGATTTTAGTGTGGCATACATTGTTTTTTATATTTTTAATTTGATTTTTTTTCTTGATTTGATTTGATTTATTTGTGAATTTTAAATTGTTCGTTCTTCTTAAAATCAGAATTTAGGATTTATATCTTTCCTAGGATCCTTCCTTAGGTGAATTAGTTTTAAAGATGCTGGGATTACAGCACTATGGCAGTTCATCGGGATCGAGTTCGGGTTCAGAATCTGATGGAAGTTCAGGTGATTCTGCATCTGAAACGGAAACTCAAGACAATCCTGATGAGACAGCTGAGCTTCCAGATCACCTAAAGCCACTCCCATCAGACCCTAAAACGTCAACAATGTCAAAAATGTTGGTCATAGCAGCACCTGATGTTATAGTCAACGTAAGAATCTACATATTTTATTTAGATTTTCTTTTACTCTGTCAATTAATATAACTCCCTTACCTTGAGACTCTCTTTACGTCTGAATTTACAGAAGTCATTGGATCCGCTTCGTCACATTGACCCCAAGACTAAGGAGTTAACATATAACCCAAAGTTTGAAGAATTATTCGCCCCGGTTATTGGCCCAGTAGATCCACACAAAACAAACCAGCAGAAGGCTCAGAGAAATATGCTCTCAGGATTTGTAGAGAAGGCCCATTTGAATGATTTTCAATTTGAAAATCAACGGAGGACATTTACTAGTTACGGTAAGGTGGTGATTCTTACGGTCACTTAGCAATAGTGCAGTTTATAGAGATGTGCTAATGTGCTATAATATTGTTTGTAGGATATGCTGTTGATCCTTCTGTGGATGCTACAATGGGCTCAAGTTCAAAAGTCGTAGGTATTCTTCCAGAAACAAAAGAAAGTGAATTGAAAACCGTTTTTGAATCCATACCGAAACGACCAAAGGACAAACGCAAGAGATTTAAAAACGACAATCCAGAAGACGTGGAAGGTTTTGTTGGACCGTGGGGTCGGTTTGAAAATGAAATGACTGTTGCTAAACCTTCAGAAGTAACAAAATTACAAGTGATGACTATTTTAAAGAATAATAATAACGTTGTATTTAAATATTTAGGAAGAGGCAGCAGAACTCGAAGTTATTTTGTCGAAACGGAAGAGGAGAGGGAAGAATGTGGATGAGAAACCAATTGAAGAGAAAAGCATTCTTCATATCAAGGCCCCAGTGGACTACCAAGGAAGATCCTTTATGGTTCCTCCGACGGATGTGGGTGTGAACCTCAAGTCCAAAGACCCTCCTTCCAAATGTTTCATTCCCAAAAATCTCATCCATACTTACCAAGGGCATTCGAAAGGGGTTGCAGCCATTCGATGGTTTCCAAAATCAGCACACCTACTCTTGTCCGCGGGAATGGATTCAAGGGTCAAAGTAAGCTCTCTCCAATACGTTTCAAAATCTCTTCTTGTTAATTAGTTTGTATAAATTTTTTTTAATTTGAAGCTATGGGAAGTGTACAATGAACGACGATGCATTCAAACATACGTGGGTCACAAGCTTGCCGTCCGAGACATCAATTTTAACAATGATGGTAGCCGCTTTTTATCAGCTGGTATGAGAACGTCAACAATTCTTTTTTTTTCTGCTGATGCTTAAACTTTGTTTATCAATATATAATCTTATAGGATATGATCGGTATATCAAGCTATGGGATACTGAAAAGGGAGATTGTATTTCAAGGTTTACGAATCGGAAGGTCGCTTATTGTGTCAAATTTCATCCAGAGAATGAGAAACAGCACCTTTTCGTGGCTGGGACTTCAGATAAGAAGATCGTTTGTGTAAGACTTAAAAATTTGTTAAAAAAAAATTTATTACTATTTTATGGATTGGTTGAAATTGCTATCATTTGGTAATCAGTGGGACACTAGGAGTGGTGACATTGTGCAGGAATACGACCGTCATTTGGGAGCTGTTAATACAATAACGTTTGTTGATGACAACCGTCGTTTTGTCTCAACATCAGATGACAAAAGTTTACGAGTATGGGAATGGTAAGATATTAAGTAAAATTAAATAAATTATGAGAATTTCTAATATTGATTCCAATTTTAGGGACATTCCAGTGGATATGAAATATATTGCGGATCCGAGTATGCACAGTATGCCAGCGGTGACTTTAGCACCTAATCAAAAATGGCTCGCCTGCCAAAGTATGGACAACAAAGTGATGATATTTACAGCCATGAATCGGTTCAAACTACATAGGAAGAAGACCTTCAAGGGACACATGGTAGCTGGCTACGCTTGTCAATTGGACTTTTCACCTGATATGAGGTAATAGTATTCATTTGTGATGCATCAATTTGATTTCTATATCAATATTCAATAAATTCATAGCTACTTGATTTCTGGAGATGCGGATGGGAAAGTATTTGTCTGGGACTGGAAGACAACTCGAGTTTTCAGCAAATGGAAAGCTCATGACAACACCTGCATAGCTGTACTCTGGCACCCACATGAAACCTCCAAAATTGTGTCCGCGGGATGGGACGGCTTGATAAAATTATGGGACTAGGCTGGACCATATTCCCCAAATTCTTAGAAACGCTTCGTATTTTATTTGAACTTTATCTAATTTATAAGCAGAGCTATGTTGAATGAATCCCTGGACCACAAGGACCCTGATGTTGCTTTCTTCCTGTATGTCCTCTGATTTTATACATTAATAAATAGAAATCTATATTAATTTGAAAGACAATCTCAATTAAACAGAGTAGAAGCAGATGACGAGACGACAGGGGAAGGAGGATGGAGCCATCTAACATTCCTTTGAATTTCAGAGCGCGGTATTCCATCATCAGCTGGTATGAACATTTAGTTTTTTTTGTTTACATAAATATAACTTTAATTTAAATTGAAAATAAGTTTGTTTTGATTTTCTGAATTAAAACAGCACACTGAGTATGAAGACATAATTACTATTGAAAACTCACTATCAGCAATTAGTAATGATGCGGGAGACCATATTGGTAACACCTCACTTTTAATTTCTAACAGCTCCTGTCATCCTGTCACTGTCAACCTCAACTGACAAATTTTCTCTCTACCCACTACTGGCGTGAATCAAAACTTTGTTGAAGTTGAAGTGACGACAAAATTCTAATGACAATGAGCTACTCGGAATCGGATTCAGAAAGCGTCGAGGATGACACAAGGTATGAAAATCCTCAGTTTAAATTTCATGCTTCAGATTTCAATTATTGAAATTTCAATTCTGAGTAAAAACTCCTGTGTTTGCAAAAGGGTAATGGCTACTTTTATGTGAACGGGTTAGCGGTTAGTTACGCGCCGGGTCCCCGGAGATTATACACAAAATCCATGTTTTGGTACCTGTGCGGTGATAAGGTTTGAAAGTCGCAGGTCAATAGTTAGTACCTTCCATCATTAATATTTTATTAGATTGATTTTTTTTTTTAATTTTGAGTTTGGGGGAGAAAATATGAAAAGAAAATTTTTGTTTTCATGTTTTAAAAATACCTATTCCATCTAAAGTGAATTTTAGACTCATTAAGATTTTTTTAATTAGCCACGATTTGAGTTGCCATTTACTATCGCTGTGCGAAGTTGACGAATTGGTCCAATTCTTGTCATTTCTTTTAATTCTTATTATTTTATTTTACACAGAATGTTAGAAGTTTCAAAGTCACCTTCCCAAGAAGAACTTCTACCTTTACTTGAATGTCCTGTTTGTTTTGGTAAGTCAAGTAAAAAGATAAACGAGATGAATGTTACCTTCGGTATATCCATTTTAGATCTGCCCCTTCCTCCAATTCGAACTTGTTACCAAGGTCATATCATCTGTGCCGAATGCTGTCCAAAGCTTTCAGGATGCCCCCTTTGTCAGAAGCCAATTGGCTACGGACGGAACTTCTTTGCAGAAGACTTTATCAATAAGAGCATTATCCTTTGCAAATACCACGAAGACGGATGCATTGTGAAGCTAGCAGGAGCAACGATCAAACCTCATATACAGGAATGTAAATTCAGGTAATAATATGAAAAATTAATTCTTATCAGTAACTGTTCTTATTCTTATTCTTATTAATTATTCTTATAATTCTTATTAATTCTTATTCAGTTATCTTTGTCACGAGTAACTGGATTAGATTCAGTTGTTAGGATTTAGGATACTATTTAGGTTAGGAAACTATAACTTTTAGTATGTTAAGTTATGATCATGTAAGTGAAGAGTATCCATGGTTTGTCTCTTATATTCCAACCAGCTTACATTTTGAAGCTACCAGCTAATCAAATTCTAAAAATTGAATAGGATATCTATAATTGGAAGTATCTGAGTCAACTCGAGAAACGGGATTCTAATTGATACACTGATAATTGAATCATTTATCTTTAGACCAATGAAGTGCCAGTATTGTCCAAAAAGAATAGGATATCGAGAGTTTGAAGGTCACCTTGTGATGGAACATAAGGTTTCTAAATGGGATATCAATGAAGAAGGAATCAACATCCTTCAAATGGAAAAGCAAAGGAGAAACGGTATAAAATATAGTAAGTACCTACTACCTAGATTATCTCTCAAGTCTCAATAAATTGGCTTGAATTTTTTGTTCCAATGTGAGAATTTTGTACTAATGATTTCTCATGATGTCAATTCCAGCTACACCGAAAATGAATTTGATAACGACGGATCTGTTCAAGCCTCTCTTGGTCATGACGTTTATTTCCATTTGTCTAGATCAACTGATGTCAATATTTCATGACGACAGCGACCATTCACTATTTTGAGGATGCATGAAGCACAACTCTATTATGCTTCAGTTTGGTCGCTATTATTGGCACCACTCAGTAGCAAACGTTTAGTATTCCTTTTTTTTAAATCAAAGTCATGTAATTGTAGACCAAATGATTTGGTAGGCTACTGACTGAAGTTCGTACAGTACGTAGTTCGTCAAAGCATCAATTTTTACTATTTGTCGTAAGTATCGTTATCGCATGTCTTTCAGCGTCGTCGTTGCGGAAATGGATTCATTGGTTTAACAGAAGAATAAAGGCAACATCGCGCCGACAAAAAGGGATTAAATTTCATCTCTTGTTTATATCACATTGCTTGTGGTGGAGCAGTAACAGTCAAGTCCACTATGCTTATTACTGCCAAATAAGGACTCTGTCGTCTAGTGTGGGAAAAGGGTGGGGAGTCATTAGCTATAGGTTATTAAGTTCGGTATCCACAAAATGTCAATTTTATCATGTACGAGGAGGCATCCGATATTTTAGAGAAAACCCTGAACTATTTGTTATAAATTTTAAGAAAGTTTCAAAAGGAATACTGCGACACTCCATTCCAATATTTGAAGGCATTTGAAAGAGTTATGGCTCATGGTCTTTGTTGGAGAAAGCAAGTGCCTTATAAGTTTGGAACATTGAGCTCCTTAGAATTATTCTGTTAGGTTAACGTCAATTAGTCTGAGAAAAAGCATTGTAAATTAGGGTATCCAAAAAAAAAAACATTCAAGTCTACGATCACTAAAATAAAGTATGATTTTTCTGAAAATTGAGATTTTTTAAGTTGTTTTGAATCGGTCTTATACAGTGCACGACGTTTATCAGAGTATTCTGTACAAGAAATGTTCGGTCATTAGAGCAGAGTTTTGCGCGTTTGATTTGCTCTAATGTATTTAGCATGGGATTATTAGCGAGTTTAGTAAGAGCAAAACGTCTATAAGAACAGTCTTTTGTTGCGTTATTTTTTAAGTGGGAATTGGATATAAGAACAAAATTCAAATCCCAATAAACAAAATCAAACAGATTTTCACATCCCAACTTTCTAAAAGTACAATTTGAAATCATTTCAACGAAAATGTCTTTCTTGTAAAAATCGTTACCTACAAAAAACTACAAATTATTTTGAGAAATAACTTAAAAAAAAATTATTTTTATACAAACTAAGCGGTTAGTAAAGAAAAAAAAAACTTTTTATAAGATCATCCTGCTCAAGGTTGCTAAGGAGGAATTAATCTAAAATGGTTATCACATTGATGTGATAGCCATTTTAGATTAATTCCTATTAGCAACCTTGATTCTGCTATTATATGCGTTGTAAGTACAATCGGTTATAAGCAGCGACCGGCTATTTATGCGTACTTTTTCAAATTGATTCGGAACCACGTGAACACTCAGATCTCCACTGATCCAAGNGTCTTATACAGTGCACGACGTTTATCAGAGTATTCTGTACAAGAAATGTTCGGTCATTAGAGCAGAGTTTTGCGTGTTTGATTTGCTCTAATGTATTTAGCATGGGATTATTAGCGAGTTTAGTAAGAGCAAAACGTCTATAAGAACAGTCTTTTATTGCGTTATTTTTTAAGTGGGAATTGGATATAAGAACAAAATTCAAATCCCAATAAACAAAATCAAACAGATTTTCACATCCCAACTTTCTAAAAGTACAATTTGAAATCATTTCAACGAAAATGTCTTTCTTGTAGAAATCGTTACCTACAAAAAACTACAAATTATTTTGAGAAATAACTTAAAAAAAAATTATTTTTATACAAACTAAGCGGTTAGTAAAGAAAAAAAAAACTTTTTATAAGATCATCCTGCTCAAGGTTGCTAAGGAGGAATTAATCTGAAATGGCTATCACATCAATGTGATAGCCATTTTAGATTAATTCCTATTAGCAACCTTGATCCTGCTATTATATGCGTTGTAAGAACAATCGGTTATAAGCAGAGACCGGCTATTTATGCGTACTTTTTCAAATTGATTCGGAACCACGTGAACACTCAGATCTCCACTGATCCAAGNAGACCGGCTATTTATGCGTACTTTTTCAAATTGATTCGGAACCACGTGAACACTCAGATCTCCACTGATCCAAGTTTCAGGATTCTAATAACGTTTAAATATTCCGCAGTACATATTTTTCAATATTTCGTTTATTACATCCTTACAAAATATTTACGTAAATATGTGAATGTCTTTAAAGAAAATATATTTCTTGAGCAAATTTTCAAGTAACCTGAGGTGATAAATTTAAATTTAATACCTATGTCCAAATTGTCTTCTGAAAGTCAATTCATGTGTTTCTTAAAATCAGCACTCGATATTACGAAGTTATGAAACATTTAACACTTATTATTTACAGAATTAATTTCTTCACNCATGTGTTTCTTAAAATCAGCACTCGATATTACGAAGTTATGAAACATTTAACACTTATTATTTACAGAATTAATTTCTTCACCTCGAATTTTAGTTTTCTAAATCATTATGGTTATACGAGTTGAGTATAACTAGTTAACAGAAAGAAAATTTTTTATACTCCCAAAACTGCTTAAATGACATTTTTAAACACATTGAAATTTTGGGGTGGAATTTGTGTAAAAATTTATAAATTATTAGTAAATATTTATTATAAAAAATAAATATTTACGTGAATATTTTTGGGGTGGAATTTCTGTAAAAATTTATAAATTATTAGTAAATATTTATTATAAAAATAAATATTTACGTGNAATTTCTGTAAAAATTTATAAATTATTAGTAAATATTTATTATAAAAATAAATATTTACGTGAATATTTTTGGGATGGAATTTCTGTAAAATTTTTAAAATTATAGTAAATATTTTTTATTAAAAATAAATATTTACGTGAATATTTTTGGAGTGGAATTTCTCTAAAAATTTATAANTAGTAAATATTTTTTATTAAAAATAAATATTTACGTGAATATTTTTGGAGTGGAATTTCTCTAAAAATTTATAAATTATTAGTAAATATTTATTATAAAAATAACTATTTACGTGAATATTTTTGGGGATTTGTTTGTAAATTATAAAATAAATATTTCGGCAATTGAACTTAAATATTTTTTCGGCCTTTGATTATAAATCAAAATTTAGAAGCGACGGAAAGGTGTTCTTATAAAACCGTCTTGCACTCTGCCTTAAAATGTTAAAAACGAAAATCTATATTTTATCGTTAAAAAATTATTTGAAGAGAACTTCAAACTTACAAATATTTTTTATATTTTAATAATAAGGTTAGTTTGGGGTACTGACTAAGATATGTAGAGCAATGACTGCCGAAGAAGAAATATAGTTTGGCGCATGCGCAGATTGAGAGTAATGTTGAGAAATTCGTACTCACATTTTACGATTCCGATAATGAAAGGAGGGATTAGGTGAAAAAAAAATATTATTAGTTTAGAAGGCGAGAGAGGAAGGTCGTTCTGGAATTTGCACTCTGCGCGTATTGGACTCAGGAGCAAGACAAGACAGGGTACACGGATATCTTTTCAGGAAATTACTCACTTCCATTAGTTACAGCTATACATTACATCATCCCAACAAACAAGATACATTACTCCAAGGGCTGGGGGGTACTATACAGATCTCATTTCATCTCATCTCCTAAAGGAACCATTATTAGGGGTACACTTTACACCACACAGNTACAGATCTCATTTCATCTCATCTCCTAAAGGAACCATTATTAGGGGTACACTTTACACCACACAGCACAAGAATCTAACATTAAGGAGTGAGGAGTAGAGTAAGAGTATTAGTCAATTCCTTTAGGTTTTTATGGGCTCTAAAATAGGACTTCCCTTTCGTTCAAACCAACCGAATTTACTAAATTCATTTTTGTATTGGTTTCTTGTTTTCGCTATCAGCTGTTCCTTTTCTTCAGGCACTCTATGCAAGAAACTCAATCATGCTGGACACAGATAAGATCACAANGCACAAGAATCTAACATTAAGGAGTGAGGAGTAGAGTAAGAGTATTAGTCAATTCCTTTAGGTTTTTATGGGCTGTAAAATAGGACTTCCCTTTCGTTCAAACCAACCGAATTTACTAAATTCATTTTTGTATTGCTTTCTTGTTTTCACTATCAGCTGTTCCTTTTCTTCAGGCACTCTATGCAAGAAACTCAATCATGCTGGACACAGATAAGATCACAAGNCTATCAGCTGTTCCTTTTCTTCAGGCACTCTATGCAAGAAACTCAATCATGCTGGACACAGATAAGATCACAAGATGGTCGGAGATGGACATACGACATGTGGATGTATCTATCAATGGATATGGATGTCGTAACTACGAGTCCAGTCCGTTCTCTATTGACCCAGTTGTAAATGGGAGAGTCGCATTGTGGTAAGTCAATATCAAACTTCAACCAAATCCATTTCGAATTTAAAAACCTAGTCATCAGATTATTACTTGAATTTTAATTCTATTCAAATTTCCAACATTATAAAATTATGGGTTTGGTAAATAAATTTTCTATAGGATATTTTTAACTCGAGCTGTGGTGTTGATGGCGAGTATTAAATATTCAGACTACTTATTATAAGTAAGTTCTGGTGCTAAATATTCATGACCTTGGAAAGGCGGATTTGAGCTAAGATAGGCTTTGAAGGATAACGATTTTAATCTCCATATTAATAAGTTTAAATATTTAATCTGTTAAGATTAAATTAGGTTTTCGGCAAACAAAACTCAAATAACAGTGTGGGCAGAGACCAGGGAGTGAGTTGAACTCTGCCATTATAAAGAACTTTTTCTTGTAATAACTAGGATTTAATAATAATTTCAATACTAAAATTGAATTTCACTCGCTTTGACACTTAAATGGACATGAGTAGTTATTACATAAATGTCAAGAATATAATTATAATTGTAAATAGGGGTCGGCCGATATGGAAATTTTGACCGATACCGATATAGGCCGATATGAAACTTTTCTCAGCCGATACCGATATATCGGCGACCGATATAAAATCGCGGGATCTCTTGTTTTTAAAACAAGAGATCATTGTTAAGTCATTGTAACATCATTCAAGTAAAAGTTTGTTGTTTAATTAACTGAAATTATGGTTACTACTCGTTATAAAAGTTTATATTGGCAGTATTTTGGGAAAGTTGAGGTCAAGGCAGGAGACATAACCCAAAAAGTTATATTGGACTTCCCCTTCTTCCAAAATCTGAAAATCCATTTTTGTGGTGGTTCTGCCATAAAAATTCGTTTCCACTTCTGTACGCATTGGGAAAAGACTACTTATCAGTTTCTGCCAGTAGTTATTCACATCGAAAAAATATTTTCGGAAGCAGGAAATATTTACACACCGGAAAGAAACTGTCCCCTTCTAGATCGAGCTGAGTCTTTGGTTTTTCTCCACCATAATCTACCAAAACTTAACTTTCAATACTAATTATTTTCAAAGCTTGACTGTGTAGTTATTTCAAAGTGTGGGATTTTGGGGAAATAATTTTCGTACCTAGAATAAAGTTAGTCAAAGACTTTAAATTTTGTTGAAAATTATTTTAAAATGTAAAAAAATGTACGATATATATCGGGAAATATATCGGCGAAAACAAACCGATAACCGATATGCCGATACGTATATCGGTATCGGCCGAGCCCTAATTGTNCAAATATATCGGCGAAAACAAACCGATAACCGATATGCCGATACGTATATCGGTATCGGCCGAGCCCTAATTGTAAATCATCAAATAATGACTCATTCTCTTATGCTACTCCCGGATGCGACGGTGACATTAAGTGTCAATTTGTTCTAATAGAACATATCCAATGAGGTTATTGGGACAGAGGCATACTGTTGTATCAACTCCTCTCCTTGTTAATGAGTTTAAATTTAAATCACTTTATAATTACTANGGACAGAGGCATACTGTTGTATCAACTCCTCTCCTTGTTAATGAGTTTAAATTTAAATCACTTTATAATTACTAGATGGAAAATTAACTATTAAAAATTAACCATTATTTTGTTATTAAGCATTATAAAAAATTCAACTAAAATAATATCAAAAACAAATTCAACTATTAGGTAACTTTTTAATTTTTAATTGAACCAATTGAAATTTTTTGATAATTAAATTACATAATTTAATTTTGGGAAAGTTAAACTGAATCCCTGTTTGTCTGATAATTTACTTAGTACATTTTGGAATTTTTTTTTGCTGAATATCTTTTTTTTTTTCGATAAAATGACAAAGATATGTTTGGCTAACTTGAGATTACTTTTCACACCAGTCAACATTGGNGGACAGAGGCATACTGTTGTATCAACTCCTCTCCTTGTTAATGAGTTTAAATTTAAATCACTTTATAATTACTACATGGAAAATTAACTATTAAAAATTAACCATTATTTTGTTATTAAGCATTATAAAAAATTCAACAAAAATAATATCAAAAACAAATTCAACTATTACGTAACTTTTTAATTTTTAATTGAACCAATTGAAATTTTTTGATAATTAAATTACATATTTAATTTTGGGAAAGTTAAACTGAATCCCTGTTTGTCTGATAAGTTACTTAGTACATTTTGGAATTTTTTTTTGCTGAATATCTTTTTTTTTTCGATAAAATGACAAAGATATGTTTGGCTAACTTGAGATTACTTTTCACACCAGTCAACATTGGNCTTTTTTTTTTCGATAAAATGACAAAGATATGTTTGGCTAACTTGAGATTACTTTTCACACCAGTCAACATTGGTGAGTGTAAGGGTTTTATTTGTTACTTTAGCAGATAAGCTTATTTTAGCTCAAAACATAATGAAGAAGTACTCATTTCTGGTTTCAAAGTCATGAGAGGACGTTCAGGCAATCCAAAAGTAAAAAGCTAATCAAATTCTTAATTCTGTCATCACAAACTCTTTTGAAACTGAATTAGGGTGAAATGATCTATAAATACAACAAATAATTAATATGATCTTTATTTTCGTGTTGACGTCAGTTGAACTTTGGCTTTTTTCCAAGAGATAAATCTCATTAGGTCTGATGTCTGACCTTTGGCACTTTCTCAAAATTCAGAACTAATGACAAAACCGCTCTTTAATAAATTAATGGATTGTCAATATTTCTAATTACTACTATAACATAATTGGTAATTCAATTTTGAACAAATGCTTTAATTACTTTTCTCAATATTCAGAGACTCCTGATAGATAATGGCTTAATTGTGTCTAGTAACTTCTTTTGGACATACATAGCGATATGTAAATCAGTTGAAGTGGACTTCTGGAAATTGGCTCCTTAGACCCTTGTACTACAGTTTATTAAGATACGAATTTCCGGGAGTCTACAGCATCTGGTTCGTCCTGTATGTCCAAAGTAAAGTTTAAGAATTAACAATAATTATNGAATTTCCGGGAGTCTACAGCATCTGGTTCGTCCTGTATGTCCAAAGTAAAGTTTAAGAATTAACAATAATTATCACATTACGTACTGGAATTGTCTTTAGATAATAATCGTAAATTGATTTTCTTCTGAATTGACATCTTCGAAATTCGATTAGAAGGTGTTGCGTGTCTAGAAGTCATTTGTTAGGTTGACTTGGAAGAGTCAACTGTCAAGTAAACTTTTTCTTGCNGAATTTCCGGGAGTCTACAGCATCTGGTTCGTCCTGTATGTCCAAAGTAAAGTTTAAGAATTAACAATAATTATGACATTACGTACTGGAATTGTCTTTAGATAATAATCGTAAATTGATTTTCTTCTGAATTGACATCTTCGAAATTCGATAAGGTGTTGCGTGTCTAGAAGTCATTTGTTAGGTTGACTTGGAAGAGTCAACTGTCAAGTAAACTTTTTCTTGCATAATTAAGAGAAACCATTGATTTCTTAGTCTTTCTCTAGCCTATTTCAAGACTTGCTTGTACAAAATGGCTTGCTGGCACAGAAACTGATACTTTATTGTTAACTTTTGCCGTAGATAAATTGATTGATCTGTTTGTTTTATAGGTATNCTAGTCTATTTCAAGACTTGCTTGTACAAAATGGCTTGCTGGCACAGAAACTGATACTTTATTGTTAACTTTTGCTGTAGATAAATTGATTGATCTGTTTGTTTTATAGGTATGGAGATATCTTCTCATTGTGCATGGACGGACTAACACAGATGACAAATGAGTCTCTCTCTGATTTTCCAATTGGATTACGAGAACGAACTGGACCAGACTACCAGAATGAAATTCGATCTGAAATTCAATCAATCCGTACGGGCGATGCGAAAGTATGTTTCCACATCAGAATCAGACTATTTTGAAATATTTTATATCTCTCATTTTAATATTAAGGTCACCAAGTCCCATCCGAATCTTCCATGTAGGTCCATCATACTCACAGTAGGTCCAAAGTACTCGGATAAGTATAGAACAGCTGCAGAAACTGCTCTCTATAGTTGTTACAAAACAGTACTTCAGGTAATTTATGAACAATCACATGCATTAATAATATTTATTATTATAATTAGCTTCTATTCGTTTGACTTTTCAGCTAGCTGTTGAACGTAGTATGAATGCTGTCGGAATACCACCGCTCCATTGTGGTGGAAAAACTCTCTTCCCTGATGAATTGGGAGTACATGTAGCTATGCGAACAGTTCGGAGGTTTCTAGAAAAAGGACATGCCTTCCCAAATCTCATCATTCTTACAGTTCCAAATCCAAATTTGTTCAGGTGAGTGCTTTAAATATTATATTTGTTTAATCATATCCTGGGTATTTGAGGAGAGTTGCCAGATGGATCAAAATCGATCAGTTATTGCGAGACTTGCGAGACTTTTTATTACCAATATGCTATACACATTTAGGTCATGAAGTGTAGTTTGAAAGATTAATATTGTCTTAATCGAATGAGTATATCGACGCGTTTGGAACAAAATTTTTTACCAAAAGTTTCATTACAATGATACAAAAATAAATGTCCATTTACATCGATTTCTTTATAAAGTTTTGTATTGGAGAGTTCAAATGTGAAATCTTTTTAAATAAAATATGCAATTAGACTGAATTAGTAGCCGAGTTTGAATGCCTTGTTAAATGCGCACGTCCTAATCATTTTGAAAACCACAAATCTGGAAGTGGGTACTTTTTCTTCTTTTGTATTAAGTTAAGCCTGGTAGACATTAAGTTTATTTCTGAACCGTGACAATGAGTCATCAGCAACGATTAGTCATACTGTATTCGTCACAACGACTGGTCGAAAATTTTAAGTAAATCAACCATTGCGTTATAGTATATATTTTAGATTTAAAATTAAATAAATAGAATCAATCAATTTTTAGAAATATCAATATGACAAGTTCTCGCTGTGACTATAGTCATCAAACCGTTTGTTTTAATTTGTTTTTACTTGAATTTTTTTTCAGATTGTACGAATCGTTGATGGTGAGTTACTTCCCACGAGAGACTTCCCACGAAGATTTTGCCTGTTCTCGCCTACCGACTGAAATCGGAGATGATGACGGTGGGACTTGGTGGCCAGATAGACGGATCAGAATTTTCTCTAATCCCGCAGAGAATCCAAATCTGAATTCCCTGGACGATGACTCGAGTGTTCATATTCTTCCAGAGCTCAACCGTGACTTTGTGACAATGAAGGATGATGTGGATAAGGAGAGACTTCTTTTCGATTCCAGCGGTCGAAGGAGACCAAGTTTCCAAAGTATGAATGACAAGGAGCGTCATATTGCCATTGAGATTGAGGCGAGAGAGAAGTGAGTCACCTAAACACAATGAGTAGTAAAATCTATTATTTTTTCTTTGTTTCTCTGTATGCAGTACTGTACATGCTTGAAAATATGATATTTGATTGATATCGATTTCCGTTTTAATCATAATGGATTTTGATATCAGTATTAATATTTTGATAATGGATAAAATGGGTCATAGAAAAAAGACCAACTTGTGAAAATGAAATAGCAAATAGACTGATGATAAGAAGTGACAATGAGTAATTAATATAGGAGTAATTTCATTGCGTCAGTGTAATTTTTGACTACGTTGTTGTTCTACGATTTGAGTTTTTGTTACCAATCATTCTACACCAGTATAGAATTTAAACTTCTTTTAGCATAATGTTGCCAATTACAGCTACTCCTGAAACTGAGTCCGTAAATACTGCAATTTAATATAAATTTGTATAAAAATGATAAATAATTAATTAATTTTTAGACAAGGGAGGATACTTCGTCGAGCACACACAGAAGATTTGAGTTCAATTGCCAAGACTGGTTGCCTTTACCGGAGGTACTGATAGATTAATTTAATAACTTTAATAAAAATTCTACAAATGTAATTTGTAAAATTTCAGTGGGGAGGATAGACTGGGTCGTCCAGTGATTGTAATGGTGGGAAAATGGTTTCATCCGGAAAGCATAGATTTGGATAAGGCGTTTCTCTATTTGGTCAAACTTCTAGATGATATCAATGCTGACTACACTGTTCTCTACTTTCATACAAAGACCGAAGCAGAGAATAGACCTAGTTTCCGATGGATGAGATCTGTTTATGACAACATGGAGTACAGATTCAAGAAGAACCTCAAGTCACTCTGTATTGTCCATCCAACATTTTGGACAAAAGTAAGTTTCAAAACTACATAATAAAGAAACGTAAAGACCTATAGGTAGAGGTTCTTCCAAATTAAATAACACTCACCTCCCATCCAATGACTCAAAAGTTACTAAAAATTTAATTTCGAGGGAAAAAAAATACTAATACAGAATCTAACAAAAACCATACAGAAGTCGCAAATGTGATTTTATTTCATTGATTTTAAGGTACAAGTCAAACCAATTAACCGACACGTCTACAAATTCACATGAGCATTATGTATGTCCTAGGGCTTAAGGTTGCAGAAGTATAGGTGCTCAGTCGCCAAATCAGTTTGATATGTAGGATCAATAATTCTTGAATAACGTATATAATAAGGTAGTAGTCGCGGTCGAGTGGGGTTCATAAGACTTGATTTGTCTTAAGCTGGATCTATAGTTGCCTTTCCCCGACCATGCTTCGAGGAAAGTGCGGTGTGGTTAAAAAATTTCAATGACACAATCAGTTTTTCCCAAGGCAACTGCATTCAAATAGGTGCTGAATGTTTTTAACCACACCGCACTTTCCTCGAAGCACGATGGGGGAAAGGCAACTCTAGTTTCAGCTTTACGAGATCAAAAAAATTCTAGTTTTTCAGCAATCACAGGACACTTCAGAGCAGAAGTTTAATTTTTAAAGTAAATTAAATTTAAAAACATCCTGTTATAAAAGTGCGTTAGAAAGAGTAAACAACATATTATTCATCGAAAAGTGTGAACTGAGTTAATTATTAAATTAATGATGTGTTGGTTCAGGTTTATTTGTTTCCCTTTTATGTAGGTTTAAATATTGTTTAATTAGGGATGTAGGCAGCAGGTTAGGTATCAAAGACGCAATTTATTTCATTGGATTAATTGTGATGTTACAAGTCAGGTTATGATTGATGAATGATTTTTGTCTCAGATTCTAATTTGGTGGTTCACAACTTTTATGGCTCCAGCAATAAAACCTAAGATCCAAAACATTCCTGGACTTCAGGAACTTTTCACAGTAATTGAACCAATTCAACTCCAGCTACCAGCATTCATTTCCGAACATGATATCACGCTCCATGGATTCGGAGGTGTGGCTTATTCTCTCAATCACTCAAAAACGAGCACACCTACGTCAGGAAATGCTACAGAGGTTTTAGAGACTTGTCCAACTAATAATATTAACAAATCACCAATTGGAATTTAGCATTGATGGAAAAACAAATTCGATTGGACATCATCCAAATTGTGTTAATCTTTTTCGAATTGTTGCCAAAAATTTAACACAACTAACATAATTTTTCTCAGCAAAAGCTCAACTCTCAAATTCAATGGGGCGGCGTAACCTTACCATTTTCTAATTACAGCTCATATCCAAGATTTTAGAGATTTTGTAATGTTCTTTGGCATAAGTTACATCAAGCTAAAAATCAATCATAAACTTTTAAATACCTATCCATCATTTCCATTCTGATGGTTAGGTAGTTTATAAACAACANTCCATCATTTCCATTCTGATGGTTAGGTAGTTTATAAACAACAATCAATTGGACTCTCAAAGTAATTTGTCCAGAAATCGAATCTTATGGTGATATTCATAGGTTTTGAAATTGTTGTAATAATTCGTACTTTTGAAATATCATTTATTTAGGTTTAAAATAGTTAGTGAGTGTGAGTTGGTGAAATAAGAAGTTATCTTTGTAAACCCAGCAATAATTACAGATCGTTGTGACTGACAAGAGAGAATAGGCAACTAAACCAACTAGTCAGAGTGAAAGTAGAATGATGAGCTAAGGTATGTAAACTTACATGTTTTATGAAACTGTTATTAAGGTGATTTGTTTCGTGCTTTGTCATTTATAACGAACAGTTCACCTAAACCATAAGGATCATTATTTAGTTAACTAGTCATTAACAAGGACGCCGTTTTTATGCAAATTGTGCGACATTTACAAAAATTATGCGACATTTACGAAAATTATGGACGTTGATTTAAAAAAATTTATTCACTGTTAGTCAACATCAGAATGTTTAGCTTATCAGTAAATATTGTGTCCGTATTGTGTGAGGATTCATGAATCAAGTATATTAGAAAATTTTCACGGTTGAGATTCGAATTTGGAATTTCTTTAAGTTCACTTGATAAAAAAGAATGACATGTTTTTGAAAAATTTTACCTGCGCCAATTATATCGTACGTCGAATTCACAAATTAGACGATGCATTTTTGATGTTACCTATAAAATAACATGCGAAAGGCATGCGCTGCTTATAAAAAAATTTCAAATTGAAAAAGGTTCTAGATACTTTTGTTTTTGTAGTAAGAAATATTCAACAATTTCAAGGTATTTTTCTATTAAAATAAAGTTCAAATAGTAAAAATAAAGACTCAGTGCTAATACAGTGTGGTTCGAAAAGTACGAAACATGTTTCATATTATAATGCACATTAGTTAAAACAACATTTTATTGGACGACAGTCCAACTAGTACGACGTTCGAATTAAGGATAGTTGAATAAGTAACATGAATTTTATGAATTTAGATCCTGCCGCAAAGAAAAATACCTAAAAAATTGAGCAGAAGTTTCAAATGTGAAAGTATCAGACAAGCTGAAATTGTTTAAATTGTTTAAATTGTCGATATTCGTAGAAAAATAATTTCTTTTCACGGTGGTACCTAGAAGATACCGCATTTTTATAATAGAGTCCGTGATTCCGCAAATCAGTGGGCTAATTGGTTTGTCTTGTAGGATCAATTAAAGAAAACATTTGCTTGAAAAACGCCCGTTTTTCAAGCAAATGTTTTTTAATTGATTACTGAGCGCTCTGTATGTTGAATGTTGTAGAAATTTAAAAAGAATCAATTAATGCATTTCATTTATGATTTATGCATTACTATTCATATTACATTAATCAGCTCGACTTCTCTCGATTCTTAAAGTATCACTAATTAACATTGCGTCGCTGTGGTTATGCATTTAGTATAAAAACGGCGTCCTTAGTTACTATTGTAATACTTAAGGTTTTTGAGTATGGAATAATGTTGGGTTATTTTATTTTATTTGCTGGTTTAGGGTAATTTCAAAAGTGCTGCACTTGACAACTAACCATTTTTTCAATCTTTGAGAAAGTTTAACTCCTCAGACTTGATCAAGTTTCTGTTATTTCTAGGAATACATTACATGAACTTAAATCTACCAGACTTACGCACGATTTACTCACTTTTGCACTTAACGAATAAAATTAATAAAGAAATGGTTAATCCATTTCTTGTTTCCTCCATTTGTCATATTCAGAAAGTCAGAAAGATTATGATTTTTAGTCGATAATAATGAGTTCCTTCTTGATAATGTGTTACTTGAAACTACTGGACAAGTTCTTAAGTCGCTTGGCCTTGGTCTCATTAAGCATTTATTCAAGGTTGGGTGGAGTCATTTTGTTGCATTTTTTTTTGTTTAAGAGTCTAGCATTTGGATCATATTATTTTGGTATGATTTATTTACACAATTATTATTGTAGTAATAATATGAGATCCGTGCCAATGTCATAAAAAGGTCAAACTATGATAAACTTCCGTTGTCACCGGAATTGCGTTATAAGATTGACTGGACAAAGAACTTAACAAATAAAAGTCCTTGCGTCAATTTTTGCACGTGAATAATTTAATAGAGATTATACCGACAAACTGGAGAGAAAATGACGCAACTGATGTTAGACAACAATACATGCGGATTTCAAATTGTAGTTAATTAATAATGAATGATTACTTTCTGTCAATTGCACCAAAAACAATTATTCACTCAGGGTTGAAGTTTACGTAAGTAGCGGTGATCCACATGAGCCATGACGACTGTAGTTACAATCTCAATTCCTAATTCAAAATCTACTCTTGGTAGCGCCATTTTTTGTTTTTCGTTATTTTTTTTTTCAAATTATTTTCAATGGGTAAAGTTGGCGGATTTTTTTAAATGTTCATTTCCTAATTCAAAATGTACTATTTTTGGCGCCATTTTCTATTTTATTTAAGTTATTTTCATTTTGGCGGGTAAAATTGGCGGATTTTTTAAATTGTTCATTTCTTAATTCAAAATGTATTCTTATTGGCGCCATTTTCTATTTCTTTTTCAAATTATTTTCATGTTGGCGGATTTTTTAAAATAAACCAATAAGATTTGAGTATTTAAAAAATTTTCTTTTACAATAATCTGATTGGGTGAATTTAATCCAAAAGTCAAAATACCCTACTCGTACTCAATCCAGTCATAAAATAGTGCGACCTCGGTAAACCGGAAAACTTTTATACTCAAAATTAAAAAAAAAAGTGTAAATCATGAACAAAACTACTGAAAAAAGAAACTGTGAGGAAAGACAAGACGACTATACGGATACGGAATAGTACAGTGAAACTCGGTACTAATGGTTAGTAGACACAGACTTTAAAGAGCAAGTTTCCGAGGTCGATTGATATTATTATATTGGGGACGGTAGGTGGGAATATGTTTTTTTGACTTATTTGAATGAATTAAAATATTCAAATTTTCTTATGACACTCTAATTGACAGAGTAGTGAGTTGCGTGTGTTTAATTTAAAGCTAGGAATGATTTCCTATTCCTAATAAATGTGTTTGATTTTTGTGAAGCTGTTGTAAATGTACTTATACTTGTACTTTTACTGTCCTGTAGATAAGGTATACCTTAGGTACCCTAGGTACCTAAGTTGTATGATGAGATCCCATCATTACTTTTAGTAACCAGTGTCTGTGCCTGTCTGTGGAACTAGGCGAAGCCCTAGAATCTTCTCATTCCATTCCATCTCCACTTGGACAGAGAACAGGTTCAGATAGTCTCGGCTCCCATACAATTCAATTTCACCTTACAAGTTACAACACTAACTATCCCACTTATTTAGTTACTTTGTCAACTCAACCACGAACCAAACCAAGAGACCAAGACTAACCTCTGACTCAAGTCCAAGTGACCTCTCTCACATCTATAAACTTATAATTACTACACAAAAAAAAAATAATACGAAATCTATCCCATTCCTTCATTTACTTCCAGCCAACAACTCAAATTTACATCAAAATTTATCAACTAAATTCAATCTAAGTACGTTTGGAACTCATTTTTATTTTATTTATTTATATATTATTATTAGAAAATAGAGTTTATTCTTCATTTTCTCATCTCTCTTGCCCCATCCATTATCTTCTGTATTCAAGCATAAACTTAAGGTCCGACAGAAAAGTGTCTCACCACAAAACATCAATAATTATTATCATCTGGAGTTTTCCTTGTAAGGAAAATTAACCAAACGACAACCACCGGGACAAGGAGGAGAAGAAGGGTTTACTTATTCAAGAACCAGGAGCTCGTGTCCGAAAGGAAGACGAGGATAAAAGGTATGTGACTGAATTTAAAATTTTAATTTATACATTAGAGAATTTAGGATTGGTCGATCAAAAGGCAGGTCGATGTGTCAACTTTGGTGGATCAATCAATTATGCAAGTTAAAAAACGTTCAGAAAGGCATTGGATGTATCAAATGAAAAAAAAGGGCTTGGGTATTATTAGTTTTTAGAAGTAGGCAGGAGTATTCTCGTTTGGGTCACGCACGTTAATTCTAAACTGACAATTTAGTTATCATATTTCTCGTTAATTAACCATAGTTTGAATAATGAATTGTCACTAACTAAGGTTGTTCATATTTTTCATGTTATTTTAGAACATAGTTTGTAAAAACTAATAAGTTCCAAATTTAAGGAACACAAAACACAAAGCGGATTGAGAAGCATATGGAGATTAAAAAAAATGAAACTTCTAAATATTTCTTTCGGTTTCCAGAATCTTCTGATGCCTGAAATACTTGTTGCTCCGTTCACATCTCTTTTTATTCAAATAGCCCGGATTTCATAATGAAAAGAATATAATTTGAGTTGCTAAAAAAAAAGTATTTTAATAGATCAAGGTTGTGTTCAGTTTTGAAAATCCTTTTCCTTCTAGTTCAGAATGAATTTGGGATGAAAGGCAAAAGTATTGATCCGCTTTCTCGGCTATATCGAATTTTTTTGGTTCAGTCCAGCAGTGCACTTATTCACTTTCATTCCCACTTCCCACTCAATTTCACTAATGTTATTTGTTCAATAATGTTAGTGATTGAAAGTAAAAGGATTTAGTATTTAATTTTTTTTTTGTTAAATTATAATTATCAGCAGTTGTTCATGCTCGAGAGTTCATATTATAAAAACTAAGTATCCTGTGATGTCAAATGTAGTAGAGAGTTGAGTCCATTTAGCATTATTTTCAACTCCTCAGTGCTCAAGATATAATTTGTTGATTATAATTTAATGAAGGAGAGACAGAGTAAGGATTTGAGTTGAGGTTCCATGTTATAAATGAAAATATTTAATTATTCTATAGTTGAAAAAGAGCGAAAGGAATTACGAAGTAACGTAACATAACTAAAGTTGCTTTTTCATCCATTTTGACATTGACAAAGTACTAGTCTCCACTCACTTCTACCTGGTCCATCCCAGCAGGTGAACCTCATCCTAATCTACATCCTAATCATTCCCTTCTATTATCCCACTTTTTATAACTCTTGAACTTGAGGAAGGAGATTTCTTGCTGTTGCTATTATAACAACATTACCAACTACTAAAACCCTACTCCTATGGACATGGACATGAACATCCTGACAGATAGAATATTCAAAACACCAGCATCACAGTAATCAAATACTACGCAACTAGCCCCTCAACCTCATTTTTACATTTCAAATCTATCATTTTTTTTGTTCTTCTTATAACATAAGATACCACTGCACCACCGGTTTGTCTGGAAGTTGCCTTTTTCGGTTTGGGTCCTTGGGTGGTTGGTGTTCTTTTTAGTAGGCGTTAGAGTTAGAAGAAATAGTAGAACCGACTCGTGTTTCGAAGACATTGTATAAGAAAGAGGTTGATTATGCAATTTCCTCAACTTTTTTTTTTTGCAATGGATCTCCTAGTGTAGTAGTGTCTGATGTAGTATGTAGTGATAAGTTTCATCTAACAAAATCCCTGCCAAGAATTTTTATTCTATTCTCTCTTCTGCTGCAGCTTCTCTACAAATGCTTAAAGCTGAAACTAGAGTTGCCTTTCCCCCACCGTGCTTCGAGGAAAGTGCGGTGTGGTTCAAAACATTCAGTACCTATTTGAATGCAGTTGCCTTGGGAAAAACTGATTGTGTCATTGAAATTTTTTAACCACACCGCACTTTCCTCGAAGCACGGTCGGGGAAAGGCAACTATAGATCCAGCTTAAGTCTGATTTGTTGGTATAGGTAAATAGAAAAAATTCTACTGTACGAAGATAGTATAAATTAGTTTCTACTGTGATTTGGATTGGGAAGCCATTGTATAGTTATAGTCATAGTCATAAGTGGCTTAGTATGGAACCGTTGTAATTAAGTTGGAGTCTATGATTTGTGTGACGATGATTGAATTAATGTAATATCTAATTTAAATGTAAAGGTCCAATGGATATAGAAGAACTCTTCACGATCTTTTGTAATTGTTACCAACCGCATCCATCAGTCATTTGACTAATTCTTAAAGGTTGTTGGATAGACCATTTTGAGTATTATTATCTCAAAGTGACCATGTGAAAAGTAATTGTGGTAAGGAGTGAAGCAATAATGCAGTTATGGATGGGATTAATGTGGTTCTAATTGAGATTTCATGTTACATATGACCTTTAGGATTGAGTCTTTTTATATAAAAATTTCCATAGAGGAATTTTAGGAAAGGAGATATGAGAATTTATGATTAAATCCATCAACTCCAATAATTGGTAAAACCCATCTACTTCATATGGTATAGTAAATTAAATGGAATTGTTAGAAAATGTAAAACGTTGAGCTCATTGTTTTGTCAGTTGTGTCACTTTTTCCTCAACATGGTGTCCTATTTTGACTTGAAAGTGAAAACAAAATTATTGAAATAATTAGCCACATGAAACTGGTCTTGTTGGTAAACAAAAGCTGCGACAAGAGAGGAGGAAATGCAACAATTGAAAAAAAAAATGATGTTAGGTAGATTGTAGATGATAGTTTGTTGATTTTTTGGTATAAGTTTATAACAAATGAGATTAAGTTAGAAGTTAGGCAAGTGTAAGAATCAGTCTCATGATACGTTCTACTTATTAGTTAAAGTCTTACAAATTACGAATTTTTGCTCATCTCCTACACAAATCTAGTTAGATAAACAAGTTTTTTTTTTTTTTTTTTTTTCTTCCCAGTAGTAGTGCTTTTTAAAGTTTTTTTTTTCTTCCTACGAATCTTTATAATGTAAAAATTTGATTTGTGAAATATATAAATTTTTTTTTTATAAAGTCGAGCAAAGTGGTTTGTAATTTCCTTCCGGGATGCAATATTACAAAGTTAGATGAATTATTATAGGTTGATGTCGAAAAATGACTAAAAATAAATTCCCAGTAAATGTTAGTAAACTTGTAATAATTTTTTACTGTAAATTGAACTAATTACTAAGAATTAATTGAAAGTAATAATTTATGTAAAGTAAGTGTGCAACTAAAATCTAATTTTCTGAGTTTTATTGTTTGGTTGACGTAAAATAATATTTTTGAGTATTTTGTTTACTCGAAAGCTACCACACTTGACATTTGACTCAATTTAGATTTAAGTAGGAGTAAATTAATGAAATTTAGTATTTGCATACAATTACGAAGTAAAATTGGTAATTCCAGGATATTCAACCTTGAAGAGGATTAAATGTTTCTGGGAAATGCGCAGACTATCACTTTCCATTGTTCATCGAATGTATAATGTTTTAAATTGGAGGCTTGATAGTTTCATTGTTCGATGATTAGCTAATGTATTTTTGATAACTGACATAAGGGAGATTTGGGTTGGTGGAATAATTTTTTATGTTATAAAATTTCAACCAGTAAGGTGAGGAGCTAATAGAAATTTTTCAATGACACTGACATTTATCGAATGTAAACAGTCACTTTGGAATAAATTTCAATGTCATTTCAATTTTAGTCTTTCATAAAATTAGTAGTTAATAAAAAGGAGAGAGGAAAATAAAAAAAGTTTTGAAGCGTGTAGCTTCTCTTAAATTAGTACTTTTAACAAGGGAAAAACCAAGGGATTAAAGAAGCCTTAAGGACTAAACAACTTGAAGTGACAAAGGTCAACTTTTCAGATAGTCCTTCAACAGGTATGCAAAAGTGAGTTAAATAAAAGACAGACTCATGATGCATTAAGGCAACTTGTAAAAAAATTTTTTTTTTTTTTTTTTTTTTTTTTTTGTTGACTCAGAGACCCTTAAGTTTTCTAAAAGTATAATCTCAAACTTTTTAAATTGAAAACTTGAAGGTTATTTAGGAATTTCTCAAGTCACGACACAACCTCGTCCAGTCGTCCTCGGACTAGACGTAATAATAATAATTATTATTCCTTTTAGACTTAAAATAGGACAAAAATAACAAAGGGAATTTGTTTTATTTTTAGAATTTGTTTATGGTCTTGATAGAAAAGGGAGAGAGTACTTTTGTTTTGCTGTTGACCAGAAAATTTAGGGTGAGTTTTGTCCTTGAGATTTAAAATGTCCAGGGTCGAAATCCGGTTCAAGTAAAATACCAGGTTTCTAGGGTTTTTTTTTTTTTTTGTAATTTTGTTATTTTTATTTTTTTCTTCTTCACATTTTCTTATTTAAATTAAGACTACTATATAATACAGATAGTCATAGAGATTAATAGAATGTGTCAAAATAAAAGTAGTGCCCTTCGAGAGGACCCTGGAAGAGATACACGTAGGCACCACAGGAACCATCAAGGTTTTTTTTTTTTTTTTTTTTTCGTCTCTCTCTTAGCCAATTTAAATGCAGAAATATAAATGCATTAGAATGTCCAATTCTAATGATTGAATTGATATGTAAATTTTTAATATCCCTCAAATTGTAAGTTGTTACGGAAAGTGAAATGAGTCTAATTCTAATAGAAAAGTAAAGGATTTGAGGGTTATGATTTTTGACAGGAGATAATTGGCAGAGGTAGTCACCCTTGACATCTTACCTTGAGATAAATTTAAATTGTATTTCCTAATTCCTAATTCCTGTTGCCAATTTTTATATCACAGAGGTAAAATTCTTATTATAAAAAAAAATAAAGGGTTAAAAAATTTCCCATGCATTACGTTATGAAATGTTAATGAGTAATGATTTGGATTAGATAAAGTAAGGAATTCATTTATAATTTAGTGTTGTTACAATGTTAATGTTGGAGTTGGTAGATAGTAGTGCGTGTAAGTTTATTTTGACCTATTATTATAAATAAAACTGAGCTAACCAAAATAGAGATATAAGGAAGGGAGAAGTAAGGGGAAAAGTTATTCTGATGACGTTGTTAGTTTTGAGAAAAGGATTCAATTTTTTATAAGATTCTTGAGAGAAAAGCCTCTTCTTTGTCCTCAATAGGCTTTCATTCCTATAACTAAACTATGACGAAGGAAATAGAAAGTGAGGGGGAGATTTACCCGAAAATTTCACCATATGTTCACATAATATTTTCTCTTTCAGTTTTTTTTTTTTTTTTTTTTCTTTCTCTTGACGTTTGTCCGGAGTGAGTGGGAGAGATCACTTGTTGCATCCCATCTCTCAGTTTGAAATTTTCTCTCCTCCTTTCAGTTTACTCTTTTTTTACTTTCACTCATTCCGCCCAACTTCAACTTCATAGAGAAAAAAGAAGACGGGGAAAGACTAAGAGAGGTTGAATAATAAAAAAATTAGTAGTGAAAGTGAATTATTGTGGGTTGTGCGTGGTTGAGGAGACACGTGTAGGTTAAAGGTTCTTAATAAGTGGATTAAGATTCAAAGAATACAGTAGTGTGAAGAAAAGTTAAGGTATTCAAGTGACACTCACCACTCACTACTCTCTTTGGTAATTTTTCTATTTTTATATTAAGTAAGTTAAGAATTATGTGTTGGAAAGGACAGTAATTCTAAAAAAGTAGGGATAAGGAGTGTGGGTACTTTGATATTGATATTATAGGAAAAGTTTTGAGTTGGATGAAGCCATAGTAAGAAAGTCCTTTGTACATGANAGTGTGGGTACTTTGATATTGATATTATAGGAAAAGTTTTGAGTTGGATGAAGCCATAGTAAGAAAGTCCTTTGTTACATGAGGAATTGGACTCTCTCTATATATACTTTTTCTTTCTCTATTTGACGTCCATATGGTAAATACATGTAGAAAGTCCAGGCGCCACCAGCAACCAGTCCTTCACACTCAATTATATAAACTAAAGACTTGAATCAGTAAGATTTTCATGAGATATGTTAACCCTATATGAGACAGAGTCTACTACAACTAATTGGATTTGTTGATGATAATTTAGTTTCTCTTGATAGAATGAAAATGAACTAAGAATGAATCTTCCTAGAGATGGGATTCAAATTGAGAGAATAAAATATATTTTTTTTTTCTTTCTGTTCCATACTGGAAAGGTGTGATGAGTTATTGGAGTTGATGAACTATTAATTATCTAAGAAGAAAAAAAAAGAATCTGTCGTATTTCATTAGTATTTTGAGCAATGGGGTTTTTATTTGGTAAAGTATTGGATTTCTCATTGGGATTGGAATTGGGATATTCTACTAAAAGTTTTATTGTCGGTACGTCATTATTTAACCTCTGTTTATCTAATTAGAATTAGGTGATTGGATTGACTAAAAACCCACACATTTTTTTTTTTTTTATATAATTCTTATTTTTTTNCGGTACGTCATTATTTAACCTCTGTTTATCTAATTAGAATTAGGTGATTGGATTGACTAAAAACCCACACATTTTGTTTTTTTTATATAATTCTTATTTTTTCATGATTTATGGAAGCAATGAGTAATTTGAAATGAATTTATGACTTTAGTAAAATTTGCAATTATTATTACAATATTAGAGAATGTAATGTAAAATTGAAAGGTTCAAGTCATCCAGTTGGTTTAAAAGTTTTAAAATCTAAATTCTATTATCAAGTGGAAAAATTATGCAAATGTACTTTAACTTTATATTCTTTCAGTATCAGTAAGCATTGACATAACTTTTTTGGACGTAACTTTTTAGTTTTGATTTTGTATGTTGAGCTGCACTGCACAGTGGTTGTAAAATAATAAAAAAACCTTTTTGAGAATAGAATTTTAACGTGAAGAGAAGTAATGACGATGAGGTCAGCAACAACAAGTGAATCAGTTCCTGGTAAAAGTAGTCTTTTGTTCTCCACTATGGACAGACCAAAACTAAAAATAACAGGTAATTGTCTTGTGGTTAATTGCAATAATAATAATAACTGATTAGTGATTGCGTTGGAAGTTTTAGACTTTTTTTTTATTGACTAGAAAGTAACTATTCAAAGAAGAGTTTTTTTTCTGTAATGGGGGAGTCTATCTGGTGGTTCTGAGATTGAACTTGTAATTTTGAAATTATAATTTTGTAAGTTGAATATTTCAATTTGGAGTTGGTAATTGAGTTGTGAAACTTGGTGTGAGAGGACGTGTTTTTCTTGTTATAGTCTCTGTGCTTCTATTGTTAGTAGATATGTTTATTTAGAATCTCATCCTCTGTCATTAATTGTTGGGCTAGAGTTGAATGTGGGTTAATACTCAACATTAACTGAGGTTAGCGAACTTTGGGATTTAATTATAAGGGTAGAACGGATCCATTGTCTTTTTCGGTTTCTCACTACTCTCAAATAAACTCCAAGACTCCCAGTTGAGTTCTGTCTGTTCAGAAACTAGGTTATCAAACGAACTCAATCAATCATTCCTCTTTTCAGTGACATATGAAACAAAAGAGGTTTCTAGATTTTAGTTTCTATTGTTTCAAGGTTTTCAGCCAAAAAAGCGTTAGGTGTACCTGAAGATTTTTTACACTAAAATTAAAATTTTTTTTTAGTTTTATCTACATTATTGGTTAGACTTAAATTATTATTCATTAGGGGTTTGTTTTATATTAAATGGTTATTTCTCACTTGGTCCATGGATACAGTTTGTTTGAAAGCAAAGCTTTCAAACAAACAGTCTCCATGGTTCCTGTTTATTGTGTTTATGGTAAAAAAATCAAGAGTTTAGATAAGATACGAGTTATTTGAAGAAAAAGTGTTTAAAAATCAAAATTTAGTTCAGACGATGTGTGAGAGAAAGGCAAGTGAGCGTGTGGAAATGGAGTGAACAGGATCAGTGAATGGGTTAATGCAATTTGACAAGTCTCAAATCAGTTACTGTTAGACCTATTGTGACTTGGTTAGAGAAAATAAAAAAACGACATGAACAAGAATGTCAAGATTTGTACGGAATTGTAAAAAATTTGTACTGAATAGAAATGAAGGAGCAGGGGGATGAGAGCAGAAGTTGTGATATAGTAGTAATTTCAGTTGGTAATTTATTTGATTCAGATGATGAGTATGAATCTGATGATTCGGACACGAGTACCCTAAGTAAATCGAAAGTTATAATCTGTGTAGTAATAAATGATGAAAGAGTAATGTATGTAATTGTTTTTTTTTTGTTTTTGTTTTNGAAAGTTATAATCTGTGTAGTAATAAATGATGAAAGAGTAATGTATGTAATTGTTTTTTTTTTGTTTTTGTTTTTGTTTTCAGAGATGGGTAGTGAAGACTTTGATTCGTTAAGTGTGACAGACAGCGGAGTGTTTAGTGACAACGATGCATGTAGTTCAGGTCGAAGTTCACCAATATCNTTTTTGTTTTTGTTTTCAGAGATGGGTAGTGAAGACTTTGATTCGTTAAGTGTGACAGACAGCGGAGTGTTTAGTGACAACGATGCATGTAGTTCAGGTCGAAGTTCACCAATATCATGTAAAGATGGGATAAGAGGACGAGATGGGGATCGATTTGCTATTCTCACATTTGACCAAGTAAAGAGGATTGATGCCGTTCTCAACGAAACTGTAGCACTTGAGGGTCGTGGGAATTTTCCAGCTATTGAAGTGAAACTAAAGGATCTCTTGACTGCTGTGAAAGAGAAGTTGTCGAAAGATGGAGTCAAAGTAATATAAAATTAACTTAATTTAATCAAAGGAAAATATATAATTCCTGATGATTTTTTGATAGGTTCGTGATATTCGACTGAACGGCGGTGCGGCGAGTCATGCCTTGAACCCAGAGCCTGAACCATGTTATGTCTGTGGACTAAGTTACCAACCCATGGGGGAGGAAGGTCTCATGTGTTCTTGTCACGTGTCCTATGACACGAGTTCATCCGGATCCCAAGTTCAGTACAGCAGCAGTGCCAATGGCTCAGTACTCACAACAAATCCTCACCAATCAACTCCCACCATCTTCGTCCAGAACTACTCCTCTACTTCATCCACCACACCCCTAACTCCTGGTCTCATCAAGTCAAATGCCTCCTTTTCTTACAATGATATCGATCTGATTTTTGGAATAGAACTTTCCACGGCCAAACATTTTGATCGGGTCAAGACGGCTGTGCTTGATGTCATCCTTGATCTCCTCCCACCCCAAGTAAATAAACAAACACTTATTATAGAATTTTTTTTTGTTTAGATTTTAGTTACAAATTTTTGAAATTATTTTTGAAATTTTAATTTACGTATTGTATTGATTATGGAAGTATAAATTTTAATTTATAAATTTGTGGTATAGGTGAGTCGAACCCGCATGTCATCGTGTGCTCTCAAAGAGGCATATGTGTCAAAGATGGTGAAAGTGTGTGAAGGAGATCGCTGGTCTCTTATTGCTTTGGGAAATTGTCAAACAAACTCCTTTACCCCAAATACGACCACTGCAAAGGATTCCACCAGTGGTGTCAGTTCAGGAAGTAGGAGTTGTTCTATTGAGCTCAAATTTGTGGATACGATGCGTCGTCAGTATGAATTCTCTGTTGACTCTTTCCAAATTATTTTGGATTCACTCTTACTCTTCTACAAGTGTGCCGCAGTTCCTATGACTTCTAGGTAAGGACACATGACAGAGGTATTTATTAAGAGTGAAAATGGATTTACTTATTTTCTTTTTTTACATTGTTTCATAGATTTTTCCCTACGGTTATTGGAGAATCGGTCTATGGAGACTTCAACGAAGCACTTTTTCATCTCCATCAAGGACTCATCGCTACTCACAATCCAGAAGAAATAAGAGGAGGTGGTCTCCTCAAATTCTGCAATCTCATCGTCCGAGGTTACAGGCCCACTGAAGTACATTCCATTGTCCCTCTCCAGCGATATATGTGCTCACGATTCTTCATCGATTTCTCTGAGGTAAAAACTGCTTAATATTTGAGTGTGCAAATGTATACANATATGTGCTCACGATTCTTCATCGATTTCTCTGAGGTAAAAACTGCTTAATATTTGAGTGTGCAAATGTATACAAATGTTAAGTTAAAAAATGCTTCCTTTCCTTAATTTTTTTTTAAACTTTCTATAGATCGATATTGTGAGAGTGTAGGTTAATTTAATTGAAAGAGTTTAAATTTGANATATGTGCTCACGATTCTTCATCGATTTCTCTGAGGTAAAAACTGCTTAATATTTGAGTGTGCAAATGTATACAGATGTTAAGTTAAAAAATGCTTCCTTTCCTTAATTTTTTTTTTTAAACTTTCTATAGATCGATATTGTGAGAGTGTAGGTTAATTTAATTGAAAGAGTTTAAATTTGAANTTTTTTTTTAAACTTTCTATAGATCGATATTGTGAGAGTGTAGGTTAATTTAATTGAAAGAGTTTAAATTTGAAAAAAGTAGAAAGTGACTGGATTTGGCAAAAAAAAATATGTTATAATAGTTTTTTACAAAAATGTAATTTAACACTGCTTAAAGTTGATTAGCTTAAAGTGATCAGATGCTTTATGTTATTACATTATAAAGATTATGATGATTAATTGTAATGTGACAATTTTGAGACGTCCTGTTGTTCCTGCTAAATTAGCAGAATAAAAAGTGTACAATGATGAAAGTAAGTTAATCCGAAAAATAAAAATTAGACGAAATAATCTGAGGCTTATTATTTTGAAGTTTTTAGAAAGCCTTTACCCCCCATGTCCTTATGTTATGCAATCTCCCGTTTAATTATTATCTTAAAAAAATTAATTTTTTTTTCTCATTGTTTTACAGATTGAACAACAAGAAGTGAAACTAAGGACGTTTTTGGCCAATCACATGTCTGGTGTGTCTGGACGACTTCGCTATGCTTTCCTGGTAACACTTCATAATGTGGTAGATTCATCCACCGTCTGTCTCATGGGACATGAACGCCGTCTCACACTCAATCTCATACAAAGACTGGCCTACCAACTCTACGCCTCTGAGTAAGAAATGAAAATATTGATTATGATTTTAGTCTCTTCTAACAAACTCTTCTAGGTCCTAAAATTCCAATCTAAACAAATATTTATTTTCTTCTCATTTTACTTTTCAGTTTCCAAGCGGGATTGTGTGCTGGAAATATTTATCCAACAACGTGCTACTACATGCCACCACAATACAATCATCTACCCAAAACCTCTGGTTCCAGTAGAAATGGTGGAAGTGTTAGTTGCAAATAATACTTCTTGAGAAGAGAAGTAATTTTTATAGTCTATTCATTTTGAAGAACCCCATTCGTTTTCTGCTTACAAGACTTTCTTACGAGATGGAGTAAGTTTATTATTCAGAAGAGACACGTGTCTATCCAATACAAATTACAATGCAAATGCTCTGTTAATCTGTCATGGGAAAAGTTCTTAGGACTGATGAGGGAGGGCCGAGGGGATGATGCAAAAAAAAAACACGTAAATAATTAAAATTTTTTTTTCGTTTCTGAGATTATTTTTAATCGCGGACAGCGATAAACCGGCGAAGATTCTTTGTTGATAATCGAGAGGAAAAGAGAAAGTACAAAAAAAAAAAAAAAAAAAAAAAAAAAAAAAAAAAAAAAAACTTTACCTACTTTANATTAGTATAATTTAGTTAATTTTACGATTAAGTTATTTAAATTCGTAGAGCACAGTGCTACTGAAGGGGTGGAAATACTCTGCTAAATTAATTATTTAACCTAAGTAGTTGTGCAGCAGCCACCATATCAAAAAAAAAAAAATTCAACTTTCTTTATAGAGAACTCATTTCTGACGACTAATTTCCTGTCTCTTTCTAATTCAAGTTTTTTTTAAGTAGAAAATTCAATCATTTGATTCGCCAATACTTTAAGGTTATCTGTGTTAAGCCCTTAAGTAATTATTAATGATTCCTATTCTAGCCAGCAGCGAAACTAGTTATTAAGTCAGACGGTGTATTTTTTGCAGGACAAAATTTTGAAAAGTTAAAAATTTGATAAAGAGAAATTAGATATGGATGTGAAAATCAGGAGAAATCGAGTAAACTGTGACAAAAACATGTTATAAAGTATTCTCAATTATTCTTACATTAATACATGTACGTAAATTACACTGGTTTACAATAAAGAGGAAAAAAATTACGTACGAAAAAAAAAAAATTGTTAATATGAATAATAAAATAAAATAATCTTTACTTCAATATGTAAAGCTTAATCAGAAATGTATTCAGGGAGCCTAAAGTCAAAAACACAATAACCCACATCTTAACATTCAACAATAATTGTATGGTTCCGATGAAGAATAATAAGCCACGTCGTAATTGAAATTTGTTTAATAACTACTAACTATAAAGAATGTTTTCATTTCTGACTTTTACCTGTGTGCTTTGTTTTAATCTAAATTAATAGGTTTTTTTTTTTTACTTTTCAACTTAAAAAATTTATAAGTGAGAATCGAACCATTTACAGTACAGTTCAAATCGGTCTCAATTCGAATCAATTTGCATAAAATATGAACATGCTTTCATTTGATGTATCTTTTGCGTCAAATCCTGCAGCTAATTTTCTGCAGTTTTTGTCATCATCGTGTTTAAAGTTTAAACTGAACTTAAGAAGTGGAAACAGTACCTTCATTGCCAAAATTCAGACAAAGATAAACAATTCCCACCGACAATTTTGATGAATTTGTGAACTCTGACCTACTAATATAAGTTAGATAACTTTAAAGAGAAGGGAATCGACCACAAAACATCAGCAGCATACTCCCCTCAACGCTCAACCCAATGAAGGAATAGAAAGAGAAATTCAGACTATCAAGGATATCGGTGCGGTGGTGTGAGCCTGAGCCATGATTTGGCAAGTCAATGAATGCTCCTGAATCCCTCTGAGCAGAAGCGTTGGCCAAAATAGTCTATGTTCATAATAGAAAGGATTATTAGAATAATAATATAAAATATTAAATGAAATATTATTATGAATAATATTATAATTTCTAGATAAGCAGCAGCATAAGAGAAAAGAACCAACGCTTTTAGGAGAGTTTTTGAGGAATGAAATTAACGACAAAATATTTTTCGTCATATTTAACTGAATACAAATTTAGGAGGAACTTACTAACTATCAGAAAATTAAGCCTACCTTTAAAAAAAAAATATTCATTAAAAAATGTCACCTAAAACTTGAAAGTGAAAACGATAAGGTAAAATACATGGAGGTGCGTAGAAAATAATAATTCTTGTTACACACCTTTGTCCCCTCAATTCCAAATATTTGGAATCACATCCCATATGCAAAGAATTTGGGTATGTTGACTTTCCTGGTCCTCGTGGCAGAGAGTGAGGCAGGAGTGACAGGGAAGATGTGCCTCATTTTCCTCCTTCCATTCCCTTCGTCATAGTCCTCCTCATCTCCAGAAGTTATCTCCTCTAAGAAGTTGTCTTCTCCTAAGAATAGAACCTCCTTTGTTACATAGCCATAGGTCACTCAACCAAGCTCAGCTAATACAAAAAAAAATACATCTAGAGCTTGAGGTTGGGTTTGTACTTGTCACCTCGCGATACAGAGGTTGAAGGAAGGCGCATGGAACGTGTCACTGGACGAGACTTTGGATCCACTTCTTCCTCTTCATCTTCATTGCTCTCGCTCTCATCTTCCTCATCATCCAATTCAATGAGCTCTGGCTCTGGTTCTGGATCTGTACGTTTTTTCTCACTTCCTCTTGTCTGTCGTCGCTCAGGCGTCATAACTTTTGGTTTACTAATAGTTGAAGATCCTTCAGTACGTTTTAGTCCTTGTTTTTTCTTTTCTACTACTGCTGAGTGCTCACTGAGTGAAGTTTTGGATGGAAGTGATCGGGATTTCTTTATTGGAACTGGAAGGAGTTCTTCATCTGAGGAATAACTTGTAGTTGTCAAAACTTCTTCAACATAAGATGGTCGTTGTTTCTTGGTTCGTAGTCGTTTCCGTTTCTTATCTTCATCGAAATCTTTTAATTTCCTTTGATGTCGTTTCGAATCCTCATCAGAACCTTTGAATTTTTTTTGATTTCGTTTCAACTCTTCATCAGAATCTTTAGATTTCTTTTGATTTCGTTTCAATTCTTCATCAGAATCTTTACATTTCTTTTGATTTCNTTCATCAGAATCTTTAGATTTCTTTTGATTTCGTTTCAATTCTTCATCAGAATCTTTACATTTCTTTTGATTTCGTTTCAATTCTTCATCAGAATCTTTACATTTCTTTTGATTTCGTTTCAATTCTTCATCAGAATCTTTACATTTCTTTTGATTTCTTTTCAACTCTTCATCAGAATCTTTACATTTCTTTTGATTTCGTTTTTTTAATTCATCTTCAAAATCATTTGGTTTTTGTCNCTCTTCATCAGAATCTTTACATTTCTTTTGATTTCGTTTTTTTAATTCATCTTCAAAATCATTTGGTTTTTGTCTTGTTCGAGTTTTTTTTACAGGTAGGATTGCTTCTTCATCAGAGGATGTACTTGAAGCGAGTAATTCTTTAACATAGAATGGTCGTTGTCTATTAGATCGAAGTCTCTTTTGTCTCACTTCATCAGAATCTATTAATTTTCGTTGATTTCGTTTTCTAAA
This sequence comes from Holacanthella duospinosa, assembly GCA_002738285.1. Taxonomy (NCBI): domain Eukaryota; kingdom Metazoa; phylum Arthropoda; class Collembola; order Poduromorpha; family Neanuridae; genus Holacanthella; species Holacanthella duospinosa. Next base: position 495,238 of record NIPM01000045.1, on the reverse strand, counting down.
TTCTTCAACTAAATCCTTCGACTTTCGTAAGGTTCTCTGCTTCTCAAATTCCTCATCAGAGTCTTTAGTAATTTGTTGAATTTTTTTCTCCAATTCTTCATCAGGTTTCTGTCGTTTCCGTTCTAACAATTCGTCTTCAAATTCCTTCACTTTTTGCCGTTTTCGTTTCGTCAAATCTTCACTGGAATCTTTAAGTTTCTGTCGTTCATCAAAATCTTTAAGTTTATCATCAGAATCCTTGAGTTTCTGTCTNGAATCTTTAAGTTTCTGTCGTTCATCAAAATCTTTAAGTTTATCATCAGAATCCTTGAGTTTCTGTCTATCATCAGAACCCTTCAATTTCTGCCGCTCATCATAACCCTTAAATTTCTTCCGCTCATCTATATCCTTAAGAGTATGTCGTTCCTCAGAATCTTTTGACTTTTGTCGATTTCGTAGTTTACCAAATTCTTCATTTGAAACCTTAGTCATCTGCTTATTTTGTTTTGTCAATTCTTCATCAGAATCATTTGACTTTGATCGATTTCGATGATTACGCACCTCTTCACCCTCTTCTTCTTTAACAAATTTACTTTTGTTACTCTGAAGATTTTTGGTGATACATTCCTCATGACGGGTTGAAGAGTTTGGTGAATTTTTATCCGGAACGGAAATCCGTGGAAGTTTTACCTGAAATGGAAACAATTAAAATAAAATTTGTTGAAGAGACATTTTCAAAAGAATCTTGAAAAATTAATTTTTTTTTAGCAAAAATTATTGAAATCAAAAAATTTTTTCAATCGTAAGCTCAGGAAAATAAAAAAAATAACATCTGACCTGTAAATTTTTTGCATTCTCAACAGCCACTTCAGACACAGATGTTTTATGTTGANTAGAAACAATTAAAATAAAATTTGTTGAAGAGACATTTTCAAAAGAATCTTGAAAAATTAATTTTTTTTAGCAAAAATTATTGAAATCAAAAAATTTTTTCAATCGTAAGCTCAGGAAAAAAAAAAATAACATCTGACCTGTAAATTTTTTGCATTCTCAACAGCCACTTCAGACACAGATGTTTTATGTTGATCTCCAGATCTGAGTCTCTCCTTCACTTTCCCGTCTGGTAGTTTTATTTCAACTTCTTGTACTTTTGGTTTGTCATCTCCTGGTCTGGATGTCTTCTGCGATCTCACAGGAACCAATGGAGGTGGTGGGTTATCCGAAAGATTCTCAGTATCGAGAGTCTCTATAGGACTCACTGACACGAGCTTCAGTATCTTCTCGTCTTTGACTAGGGATGCCTCTGTCCTGCCCTTTGAGTCCTCAATAACAATAGAAGCCTCAATAGTCTCCATTTCACCAGAACCCAAGTTCATTTCATTTCTTTCATCGCTTTGCAAACAAAGGCGAACTGGGATTCGATAATTTTGAGGTGATTTTTGAGTAGGTATTAAAAGTGGTGGACTCCGTTTCCCATCTGAAAAAAAACTCACAAGTCCTTCGGATTTCTCAGGGCTAGTTCCAACTAATGGCTCAGCTTTTGTACTAATTGGCAATGGTTTGTCTTCAGTTGACAAAGAATTGTCTCTATTTATTTCACCTTCATCTAACAATGGAGGTGGTAATGATTTGACCGCAAAAACTTGCTCTAACTCAGTTGACCCAGAAGTAAAAGTCAAAGGAATTGAGGTTTCTGTTGTTGAAGCTGAGCCAGTTGGTGTTACTTTTGGATATACGTACGAGGTAGTGGGAGGGAAAGAAAGAGCGAGAGCGAGAGTGGCTGATGGCGGAGGTAGTTGAATGTTTGGTACAGGAAGATTTTGTTGAGATATTGGAGCAGATGAAGTACTCATAGTTGTTAATGTCCGATGCTGTTTCGTCTGTAGTAGTTGCATAAGTGCACTGGAAGAACCACCAACTGTTTCACTTTGTGGTTCGTCACTTGAAACACGTCTCTGATTCTCTCCCGGATGACAAAGTCCAAAATTAGAAGAATTGATTTGATTCTGATCAATCGACGAATGTCCAATATTCTGATCCCCATTTCCAAAGTTTTCTACTTTAGTTTTACGAGGGCGCGGTTGTGCCTTCTCTCCCTTGGCCTTCATCTCGCGTGGTTTTCGTAGTTTTTTTGCTTTTCCACCTTCTGTTTCTCCATATGCTAAACTCGCGCTCCGGTTGTACTGCTCCAATTGAGAATAATACCTAGTAGAAACAAACATATGATAAATTCATCCGACAATTCAAACTTTGAATTATGATCTCTTCATTCTGATTATTCGAATAACATTGTAGAATTTTTTTTACTTACTGTTTGAACCCTCCGGCTGCTTCCATTGCAATAGCATGCTGAATTGCTGCTGCTTGATTCGCTGCATGTGCATAGGCGGCTGAATACTGTGTCTACAAATTAACAAGTCAATTATTTTTTTTTTTTTCAAAAAAAAAAAACTTTTTCAGTTTTAAAAGTTATTCAAGAACATACGGAAGCTTCGGATCCAGTGAAATATTGGTAGAAGGACTTAGAAAATTGTGAAGCCAATGCTTCTTGGGCAGCAGAAAATCCAGCCGAACTCATGTACGGTGACACAGGCGGAAGATAGGGTGGAATACCTGATGATTCGAAAGTGACTGGATTCTGTATAGCTGAAGAGCTTCCTCCAATAGGAGAGCTGCTTTCACCTGTCCCCGGTTTGTAAATTCTTACACGCTGCTTTTTCGGTGAGGATGCACGAGCTGCTAAAATCAGAATCAAGTTCAGTTATTGGTTTTATTTGAACCATCAATTCATTTTGAATCAATTGTCAAAACTATGAATAACTTTCTTACGACTCTCTCCACCCTGTGGTGAATTTTCTGTGCCCTGAGTATCAGGCAATGAAAGATCCATTTCCATTCCACTGAGGGGAGATTTCCTTTGATGGTAGCTCTTCCGTCTATTCTTTTTTGGAAGTTCATCTGTCTCCGGTTCTTGGGTTTTAGACATCGCCAGAGTCAATCCGAGACCTTCCATTGGCTCTCCGTTAACACTCAGACGTCTTCTCACTGAGGGCTTGTGTAGCGAAGATTCGTTCGTGGAATAGACATCAGCCGAGTTCGTGAGAATAAGCGGTGGAAGAATCGGAATAGGTACCCTCGTCTCACAAGTAAAAGTCTCATTGACAAACTCCGAAATCTCATCGATGATGGACTTGTCGACATACGATTGTGTGAGAAGTAGTTGTTTCCTTTGTCTCCTGCTCACTCGAAGGTATTCGTCTCCTGACTTTATTACAACAATGTAAGCGTTGTTCTGAAGGTGAGACAACTCTTCTCGGAATTTCTCCATGAGGGAAATCCTGTGAATAAAGAGTCCGTGAAGGTATTTATTCGTGTTTATATAAATAAACATTCCTCACGTGCAATTCGTTGCTCTGTCACCAATGACAAAGAGAACTGGGTGTTTCATTTGCAGTAACGGGTCACTCCCTTCCCCTCGATTTCCCGAAAGTCCAAGAATAGGAAAACCAAGGCAGATAAGTCCAGCCACTTTTTCTGTTAGGGAGACTGTAGCAGCAATGATGGCTCCAGTCCCCCATCCGACGAGGTAAATTGGTCTTTCGGGCAATTGAGCTTTTGTCTCATTTAGTTTCATCTTCGAAGAAAGAATCATCTTCTCAGCCAACTCATCCACTGACAGGTAGCTACAAGTTGAAATCTCAGGTGCCATTGTCACAGTTATTACCTAAAATTGGAACTTTCTTTAGCGAAACGAAAACAAGTTTGAATAACAAAATAAAAGTTAAAATAACATAAGTTGTTTCATATTCAAGTCATTAATTTTTTGAAATATAATTTTAAAATTGTTTTGAATTTTCAATTTTAGGTGACAAGATATAAAATAACCAAATTATCAACCATTCCTGATTTAGGTAAACAGAAATTGTACGAACCTTGCCCAAATTGGAGATCATGTTGACAAAATTCTTGTGTCTGCGAATGTTAACTGCTTGACCCCAGGAAGGTCCTGCTGGAACGAATAAGAAAATTGGATTGCAAATGAGCTTAATTCCTCTGGTATGAGTGACTGAAGAAAAAGGGTCCCACTGTCTCTTGATTAGCAAGTGAATCGCTTCAGCATTGATGATCTCTGCAAGCCCCTCTCGCTGAGGCCCCACGGTAGAAACTGGAGGATCAATGGTTTCTGCTACAGTTTTTCCCGCTACTGTCGACAATACTATCATTCGGTCTACCAATGCTGGGGCTTTAGTCCGAAGCGTCTGAAAAAAATATAAATTAGTTCTTTAATCTATGCACAAGATTAAAGAAATGACACAGGAAATTGAAATACACCTGTAAGACATCCAAATAGATGGCGAGGTAGTGGTGACTCAAGTTATCAATGAGGACACCGTGAAGCCACTGCGTCAGTTTTCCATCCCAGCAGACTTTGGTTAGCGACTTCCGTACACACTGTGAAGTCAAATCCAGAGAATTACGACGGAGAATCGCTTCACTTGCGTTTCCTTCGTAAACTAAACGCACGAAATGTTCAGAATGTAAGGCTTTCATTACAGTCTTGAAAAGATGTCGCTGAATCTTGGTCCAACCAGTTCTAAAAACCAAACAAATAAAATAAACTTAGACCATCCTTTCGGAGTAATGTAAAAATAAAACCTCACTTCACAATTTGCTCTTCCCAGTCGTCAGAAACTTCAGTTGGTCGAGCAAAATTGACATGTGTTTCGCACTCATTCATGGCGACTTTAGCTTTTTCCGGATCGTAATTCACTTGAGGATCTGGGGTTAAACCTACGACGTCTACTTCTAAGTTCTCTTCATCTCGGTAATAGCCACTATATGTTCGACTTCTAGAACTGTTCTGGTAGGCAAACGCACTAGGGCCTTCGTACATCGAAGTACGCCTAGTCAATTACAAATGTTAAATAATTCCATCATAGAATAGAATAATGTAACATAATCTTACTTGAGGAGGTGCTCTAGTTTAGAAGGTGATTTCTGTAATGTAGGTGAAGGTTCCTCTTCTCGATGGAAAAGATACTTTATAGGTTTGAACCTTGAGACTTCGATTTCCTTTACAACTTTGATCGCTTTTCGTGGCAGAGACGATGGCGGGAGTTCAGATGTTCCGCTCGCTAGGCAGTAGTTGTGATCTAGACGTACGAGCGCTTCTAAGTCCATTCCGGACTTTGTCTATGAAAACAAAATTTTTTTGTAGAGATTTTTGTCAACTCTTTAAGAATGGATAGGATAGAGAACATCATTCAGAATCTATCCGTACGTCATTCTACGCATTTATACAGTAGTGTTAAATTTTTTTTTATTAGTTGTTGTTTTGTTAGGATGCAAAGGACTGAGACATAGGGCTTGATAGATTAGACTGAAAAAATCAGCGGACGGACCTTTACTTTGACCGATTTGATTAAACTAATTACTTGCCACAAAGCATCAACAACCGCTGCCTAAATCTAGGTAGGATGTAAGAGTAAATCACCATCCGCTGATTGTATCAGTCCTCTGATACATATCTGATACATTGGGGTGATTATAATCAGCGGACGATGGTGCTTTACTTTGACATAAATCCAACCAATTGGACGATTATTACCTTAGAAACCGACGTGGATGAGGATTGCTTCGTTTTCCCAATTACTGCAGGTGATGATGGTAGTCTTCCTTCTCTCTGCTTATGGCCAGTTGATGACAAAGACTTGGACATGACTGACACTTCCATGTTTAGAAGAATAGNCCTCTGATACATATCTGATACATTGGGGTGATTATAATCAGCGGACGATGGTGCTTTACTTTGACATAAATCCAATCAATTGGACGATTATTACCTTAGAAACCGACGTGGATGAGGATTGCTTCGTTTTCCCAATTACTGCAGGTGATGATGGTAGTCTTCCTTCTCTCTGCTTATGGCCAGTTGATGACAAAGACTTGGACATGACTGACACTTCCATGTTTAGAAGAATAGGGGCTTGAGGGTAAGATGAGAGATTACAGGAATAATGACAAAGACTAAATGAAATAACTAACTAAAAAATGAAATAACTAACTAAAAAATGAAATTAATTCTCAATTTTCGTTAAAATAATAATTAAAATAAAAATTCTGAAATGAAGAAGAGATTCAAAATATTTGATTCCTACCTCTACCGCTAACCACGCAACATCACGAACACAGCTCGACACTCCAAATCATAAAAACTTATAACAGTGCAGTTTGGTTAGAAATGAAACATTATCACATAGAGCTGATTGATTATGGATTAGATTAGATTAGATTACCATCACCGGACCGTCGTGGTATACTCCCACATAAAAAGTTATTCTGTCCTTGTGTTTGGGAGTGGGTCCATGTCCGTGATGTTCTTTGGGTTGGGGAAAGAATTAAATTAAAAATTCCGGAGTACGCATTTTCAGCGCCCACCTATGCCTTATAGGAGTATTCAAAATTCTCTTTTTAGTTGTTTTGTGACACCTTGTGACTTTTTCGATAATTTACTTACACTATAATACACTAACGTTGTTAAGCTCTTGCGCTAAGCTGGTTGTGACTGTGATGTCGTACCGTCATTTTGAACACCAATCAAAACTTCTTCAGTCACAGTTATTTTTCCATAGGTTAGGTTGAAGTTAGGTTGAACCAAAGAAAGTGGACTCATTTTTTCTGACCCAAGTAACCTAATGGTCTAAATTATACAATACCTTAACACTAGTTATTGTTATTAGTGAGTCCATAACTGTTGTTAAGGTATTATAGTCAGAAAAAGTGGGTCCTCTTTGGTGCAATCTAACCGAGTGGTATTCTAGGCTAAGTTCCCGATCCATTGCCCAATCTCCATGACCAATAATGTAGGCCTGCTCTTACAATTGGCCCCACACTTTGTTCTAATAACTTTTTAGATCTAATTTCCAACGATTTGGAGAATCATGTTACAAATTATTTTTGATTGGATCGCTTCGTTTCTTCGTCTATAACAAGAAATTCAGGAGGATGTAAAACTTAATGCTACTGATTGGAATTATTAGTAATAATTAATAGTACCATTCACTTTGAGCCAAGTTGACTTGAACTAAATCGCGTTCTATTAATTCACAACAATAATAATTTATAAAGTTTAAAACGATTATGGAACGATTGAATTCTAGGCACAGTTTTAAGTTCTCTTTTCTTTTACATCTTAAGGGGCTGAACGTGGTTGTTGATGGTAGTAATATGGCGGTGGCGACGGAGTTTCCTGACCTTGGGATCCTAAAATTAAAATTTTTTTTTACAATTTATAACAAAATGATAAACAAAGATTTATTATAAGTACATTTTTATAATAAGGGTAAACATGAGGAGGAGAGGGGGACTAGGTTAGTTGGTTACCTGGAGGACTTGATGTAGCTGAAGGTGAAGGCAGAACACGAATCATCTCACATTGTTCACAAGTGGTAAGCTCTGGATGATTCCTAAAAGTACATTTTGTACAATCCCAAGGAATTCTGAGTGAACTCGGTGGAGGGGGTCTGGGTGGGGGTACTTTTCTATTAATTAGATGATGAGTGCCTGTTGGAAGTCTACCCATTGGATTTCTACTTATGGAGGTTGTTCCTCTGCTAGACGTAGGAGTAGAAGGATTTGAAACCAAAGGATTGGCATCCTGCCTCGGACTTCTCTCACGGTAGAATTCAGCATTTGTTTCACCCAATGGAACTGAAAGATTTGAATGAGAATAATACTTACTTTTGTAAATAATATTATTAGGAAGAAGTGTGAAAGAATAATTGTTTGAGTTAATTGGATCATTGTATGATATGACTCACTGGATCCGTCGGTATATGAGTCCACTTCCGACGTCATGAGTTTACACTCATGTTGAAGTCTCTCATTGTTCTTCTTTAACTTCTCAATCTAAAGTCGATAAAAATATAACTTAAGATGAAGATTACGCAACCTACCTACTTTCATGGCATTGAGGACTTATTAGAAATCTAGGGGATTCCCTGTTGAGAAGGATGAGGAAATCCCATAGAGTTACAAGTCTTTGCCAAAATGTAACCTTAGACTCTTTTACAAGAAATTACGCTCCTGTTCAGTCCGTAAATTTTGTTTATCGTCACATTTTGGCGACACTTTTTTCTTTAGCTTTCGTTAGAGAGAAAAAAAAATAACCTAATATAAATTACTAAAAGAAGCTCAAAAGCTAAGAAAATGATTTTCCATCGATTCCATAACTAGATACTAAAACTAAATGTAACCTTTCTCAATTTGGAATCTTATAATTTCCTTACCCTCAAAAGTGGTTCTAATTGTTTCTGTAGATACTGAACTTCCCGTTTAAGGTTTGACAAATCTGTTTGTTTGGACTCTACAGCTAGTCTTAATTTCTCTTTTTTCTGGAACTGAGATGCCAATAGTTCTGAAAAGCAGAAAAGAGGACAACAAGTGTTATAAGGATAATTCTTGAAACTTGCCAAAATATCCCACTAGTTGGCATAATGTCCCATGTTTCTCAATGAAACATGGATAAGGGCAGTTAATTCATTCCGTATGCATTCCTTTCTCAACCTACGCTATGAAAATTCTTGATAAAAATTAAAATTCAATAACTTATATATTATCTTATTCAGTAAATAAATTAATAATTATTGTTATACTCAAAATGTGCGCAAGAATCTTGTTAAGATAATTTTACATTGTTTGGAGAAGTATACAAGAATGATGGACTCACCGGCCTCTACGTCGATCATTCCAGAAACAGATTTTCGTTTCTGTGGATTTCCCATGAAGTTACCAGTTGGTGGAGCTCCTTGAAACTCTATACTTTCTTTTGATTGGCTGGAAAAAGAACTTAATGGTTTATTACGATTTCTAGGTGGGACTACTGGAATGGTTTCTTGACTCGGTTCAGGTGAGCTCAAGATTCTCAATTCAGAAGTACTATCATTTATGTCCGATATTAATGATTTGACTTGTGACAATCGAGGTTTGATATTTACTATCATATCACCATTAATGTTGTTGATTGGTTTGATAGGCTCTAGAGTTAAATTCACCATTGAGCAGGCACGATTATTTCGGATAAAATTGATTGAGTGATTAATTTGACCTTTTAATTTTTCCATTTTCTTGTTGATACTATTGTTTTCCTGTTGTTGATTTAAAAATTGTCTTGTGATTGGTACTGTCTCCTCTTCCCCTTCATAGTGTATTTTATGGATAATTTCACGAGGTTTTTGCTTGACGACAAATGTATCGAGAGTAGAACCCGTGTTGTTCCAATGGAATTGATGCTGATTCGCGTAGTTTAAGTCCAAGTGATTTGGATTTTGACAAAATGAAGTAACAGTGTAATATTGACACGGCACGGGTCCCGAGTCTGATGTTTCCTCACTTCCATCTGTCACTGGGACGAGGATTCCATTGGTCATTGTTAATCTGGGGAGTGTTGGATCATCATCGATGAATATCGTAAGCGATGAGCTTGTACTTCGTGGTGTTTCAGCCATTAGTTGAGCTTGAGAACCATTCGTCATCTGGACCAAGTCGAAATGTCAATTAACGGTGCCACATTTAGTGTTCAAATTAATTCCAATAACCGAGATTAATCAATTTAAAATAATGTTTTAAAATTTCGAATTGATTGGCAATTGTAAGATAAATTTACTGAAGATTGACAATTGAGGAAGTGAGAATCTTAAAGACAAACCTGACAGAGCAGAGACACAGAAATACGAAATACTTCGGATACAAACTAACCTGTGTTGGAGAGAATTCGGATTATTTTTAACCTCTAGTAGGAGAGAGGGTGTCCCTGTAGTAGGAGATTTCGGAGTATTCTCATCAGTCTCACCAACAACATCGCCTGTCTCATGCTCACCAATACCAGTCCTACTGAAGAGTTGGGGATTTAGATTACTGATACTACTGGTGAGTCCCGATTCAATGCCACCCATCATAGTGGATTTTTTAAATGTCACCACAACACCCAGACCCGACCTCTTTATACTTGATAAGTTCTTAAATATTAAAACTTCTATCAATCAGACAGATATTCAAAATGAACAGAAAATTCTCTAACCCACTTAACTTTTCAGTCCAGTCTTGCTTGAGTCTTGAGTGATTATTGTTTGGATATTTAATAAAATAATATTTGAAGGTCACGAAGGGTCACAAACGACAAGATTATGTTGTTGATAATCTCTGCCCATTTTCACACAAACTTAACCAATTAAATTCTGAAACGTCGTCAGTTGACCTAGAAGATACAAGAACGGTTGACGTAGTTCTAACCAGTGTTGGGCAACCCATCCGACTGACGGAATTGAAATGGGACGGGTTACCTTTTCTAAAGGTCAACGACGGAAGAGCCACACGGGACAGACTTTTTTTTTAATGGGACGGATGAAAAAAATATTTTTTTTTAAAAGGGAAAACGATCGAACTTGTTTTTTTTGTTTTTTTCAAAAATGAAAATTATTTTTAGAAACGGTGTCGCGACTTATGTATGTATATTATATGTNATATTTTTTTTTTTAACGGGAAAACGATCGAACTTGTTTTTTTTTGTTTTTTTCAAAAATGAAAATTATTTTTAGAAACGGTGTCGCGACTTATGTATGTATATTATATGTTATAACAAACTATTTACCTGACTGGGAAGTCATCTTCAGCCAGTCTACTTTCTTTAAACCAGAAAGGACTTGTCGTAAAGTTTAATGCGCCCTCGTAAATAATACCCAATTTTTGGCCGCTAAAACTTATCTCACTGATAACACGCACTGTTAATATAAATCAATAGGTTTGTGAATATTCGATAAAAAATGGGAATTGAGCTGTAGGTTATCAATATAGCATAAGTGAAGATCTTATGATGATGCATTGATTGTAGACGAGTTCAACGGTTGGGAAAGTGTGGATTTAGATTAGCAATTCTATACATATTATAAATTTACAAAACTGTCAGAATTATACGAACTAAAATTGTTAGGTAACGCGCTCTCGCCTATAACACACACAAGAGGTCAACTAAACGCTTATTTTTGAGATATAACGAAGACTTTTAATAAATCCTCTCCAGCCTCAACCGTTTGTTGTATTTATTTATCGAAGAAACTACAACCCACCTTAGCTGATGACCTGGTAGGTCAAACAAAGTAGTCGTGTTACGTAGATCCTACAATGGACGGGACGGGAGAGATTTTTCTTTTCATGTGAAAGATGGAATATGGGAAATTTTTCTTTTATAGTGAAAGATGGGACGGAAGAAATTATTATGATGGCAAGTTTACAGCTGTGGTGGGATTTACTTCAATGAAATCTTATATGCATGGACATAAACTAAAAAGGACACCCCAAAAATATGGGCAAACAGGAGGGAGTATGAATAGTATTGTAAAATGATTAAATATTAAATCTCAAGGGGATAATTGATTCCTGCTATTATTTGGCTTTTCATTCAGAAATAAAACCTTTGCTTTCAATCTGTGCACTAGAATTGTTATAGAGGAAGTAATTTACAACAAAACAATGAAAATAAGATAGAAATGTGAAATTTTTTTTTTAGTTTTGTTTCTTATCTGCTTCATCGATTGCAACGAGTCTCTGGAGAAGTGTTGGATGGGAGTGATGCCAAGCTGAGAAAAGTGAATCCGAAATTGGAAATCCTAAATTGTCTTTGTTCAATTTGATGAGAGCACTTTTCAAAAAGTGACGATAACCCAATTCAACGGCAAATGCATCAGCTTGGAATTCAAAACGACGTGAGAGTACATTCATCAGAAATCCCATTGCCTAGTAATTTCATCATTATGAAATTTTATAAGATCTACCTAGTAAGGGTTTTGAGAACTTAAAATTTGAACTTACAGTATTGTAAATTTGGAGAAGAAATTGTAACACGATTATTAATCCAAGAATAATCGGTTTGTGAGAATTTTTTGAAAATCCAAAAGCTTCGTAAACAACTGAGTTTTGATAGAAGAAGGCGAAGAAGGCAAAAATAGCGAAAAGGTTGACTTGAGAAATGACAATATTCTTTACCACATGATTCAGTTTCCAATGTCCGAGTTCATGACCTAAGACTGCCTCAATTTCTTCGTCATTACAACCTTGTTCTTCTTTCTTATTCTCAATCCCACTGGTCGTCGTTATGTCTTTGTTATCTGTAGTACTTTCGGAATCCGGCTGTAAAAAAAAATTATGTAATAGCTTTGAAGGAAGAAAATAATTATTTAGTAGGTACAAAATGCTGGTCTTACAATAACATATCCTTTGATCAAAGTATCAAAGAGTACGATCCGTTTGTTATTAAAAAACCCGTACAACTAAGGAAAAAACAGAATTAAATTGAGTAAACTAAAGATTTCATGAGCACTACTAAAATTTTTGTTAAACTTACATATGCGTTTGAATGAGCTGATCGTTTCGAACCTTCAACAACAAATAATTTTTTCAATGGAAATTTAATTTTTTCGGCGAGTGCTTCAATCCGAGATTTGAGAGGACCATCCTTGAGTGGGGTATATTTATCAAAGAGTGGTGCAATGACGACAGGATAAATTGTCATCAAGAAGAGTAAAATTATAAAAGAGAATATCCAGAGGTATATAAAGAAATAGTCACCACCAGCCTAAAAATAAACCATATTTAAGTGATAGAATATTAAGTTATGTATGAGTAAGGTATTATTACCTGGACTATCTTCACAATCAGACTAATGATTGGACACATCAACAAAATACTAACTATATTCTTCTTTATATAATCTTTTACGAAAAATCCAAGAGTTTGTTTGTTGAAACCGTGTTTCTCTTCGAGCACAAAAACTGAATACAGTGACAAGGGTAGACCGACGACGTTGTTAAAAACCATTCCCAAAATTGAGAAAGAAATACTTTGTCCAATCTCTCGATCCCATGATGTTGGCCAATAATGAAAAGCATCCAAAAGTTGACCACTTAATTTCCATCCATAATGAAGACCTTCCAGTGACAGTAAAGCCTAAAGAAATGAAAATTAATCAAAATTTCCAATATAAATAACAAAAGATGTAGTAGATTTGTCATTAATAAATAAACTAAACTACAACACCAAGTAAGATTATTTTACACTTACCGTGAGAATAAGCATTCCATAAAACTCGGAAAAGATTGAAAATACATTCTTATCGTATCCATAAGACCTTGATTTCTCAAACGTCGCTCTGTCAAGCGTTGTCCGAAGGAGAACTGGAATTTCTTTTGAATTCTTGTATACCTTGTTCTGTAAACAAAATATAAAACAAAAAAAACTTCTTAACTACTCTATTATAAGATTGAAAATTCGTAGGTATTAATAGTTGACCTGTCGGATGCAAAGAAAGAGTTCAAAGACGTATTCAACCCAAAGGCAGGTGATAATTGTCCAATAAATATGAGATGGTGTAATCCAACCGAACTGTTCAAAACCCATTTTGTTCCTTAACAAAATGGATTGGGAAGAAGTCCAAAAACGATTTCAAAGATTACAGATGGATAACAAGTTGAGAGCTATATCTGCCTTCACTAAAAACAAATCCAACAAAAGAAATTATAACATCACATATGTGACGGTAAACATGTGACATAATAAACTACACAGCCAATATTCGGCTTTACTTTAAGGCCAAATTTAAGGGTTATGACCAAAGCACCAAAGCACGGGTAATCATTACTTATTAACTTACCTTCAAGTTATTAGCTTATTTAACAGAGGTAAGCATTCAATTCAATTGAATTTGATTTTAAACTAAAAATGATTAATTTCCGAATTTGAGTACCACTCACTCACTCCTGTCATGTAATGCACACACACCACGGAATTTGGAATTATGCATATTTGGGCATTTTCCTTAAATTGTAAATTCTATTGCTCAAAGTTCATCCACCCATGGCACATGGACACGAAATGAACCCAGACTTCATGTCTTTTAGTAAAAGTGTTTCATTAAGGTCAAAATCTAATATTTAGTATTAGGTAACCTTGAGGGGTGAGTAACTCACATTTAATTTCATACTGCTAGTTAATCCCTTTGTTTGATATTCTACAGGTTACTCAGAGACAGAGACTCGAAGTTCACGACGCCTAACAAATTAGTCAAATCACACAATTCCTTAACTTGGTAAACTCAAGGGTTTAAACTGATTGCATCTTACTAGTAATTGAGTTAATTATGGAAATTCAAAAACAGAGAATTAACATAATTTCTGTTTTAATTGATTTACGTTGTAGAATATAGAATTTGTGAGACAGATGCTGCTGCTGAGGAGAGTACGTACCCCTCATTTCCATTCAGCCAATCACCTCTCCTTTAATTCTTCAAGTTCTCGCTCCAGCCATCTTGATAAGTTTTATTCGTCTTTAGTCTTCTTTGCTTCTTCACTCTAACATTGAGTTTTGATTTATTTCTCGAAACTGAAAAGGTTAGTTTACTCCATTATCTTATTATTTGAATTTAAATTATTTATTCTCCCTACAGTAACAAGGGTATTACATAAGATTTTACATTATTATTTTTACTCAAAGTTGATATCCAATTCCAGAGACCAAGACACCATTTATGGACCTATTGGTTGATCCGTCCGTCTCCGTCACTTCAATACCAACAAATGACCTGATGACCGAGCAGCCGGTTACTCATGAACATGAACATGATATCACTTCAGTTCAAGAAGTAGTAGTAACTGCTGAGTCTCAGGTGACAACAGTAGTACATGATCAGAAGACTGACCAAAACTTATCCCAACAGTTTATTTCAACTTCAACCCCAACCCTTCCCAACGGTATTTCCGTACGTTATGTTCAAAATTCTCAAGTATTAGCTAGACTCGTGAACAATCGAAGAATTGAAGTCGTTAGAACAAATATCTCTCCTGGGCCTTCAACAAGACGGAATATATCACTGACTCTTGGGGTAGATAGTCAACTACAAGACTCATCACGTCGTCAACCTCTGACATATCTAGTGTCCAATCCATTTGTTGACACGAGGACTAAATGTATTGAGATGGAGAAGAAATTTAGACAAATGGATGGAACTGATCCTAAAAGCACTAATCAGAATGAACCAAAACCAAACCAGAGGTCATTGAGTTCTCCTCAGGTGCTCACAAAGTAAGTTAGTAAATTTCTAACAAAGAATAATGTAATTGTTTAATTAGTTTTAAAAACGTTTTATTTGTTTCTTAATCTAAAAGTTAATTTTGATAAATTATGGATTTTAGAGAGTTTCATCCTAATCGAGAATTTCTTGAAATTTGTAAATTACCTCCATTAGAGGACATTATTCAAGAATTCAAATGTATTGTTTGTGGGACATTCCCTCGACCTCCAGTTCGGGCATGTCAAAAAAATGGACATCTCTGTTGTGACAACTGTTTCTCATCATTCGTTTCCTGTCCAAGACTTGGCTCATTCTCAAATAATACTTGCTCATCTAAATTTTACAAGTTCGAATTTCGACCTTACAAATATTTGTTCCTCAACTGTACAGTTTACTGTCCATATCATAAAAGTGGATGCACTGAGACAATCCTCGGACTCAATTTGGACAGTCATAAAGAAGTTTGTCCATTCCGGTGAGTAATTTAGTAAAACACAATTCTTCAGTAGATTTGTTAAATTTACATGTTTTTTTTCATACGTAGACCATACGTTGAGTGTCAATTCAGCATTTGTCATATCGGAAAGACTTCATACGTAGACTATGTCGATCATGTTTTAACTGTTCATCAAGTTCCTGTACACAATCGTGCTGTCACAAGGATTTATGCTTCTTACGACCAAGCCAACAGATCCATTCCATTGACAGATAAATGTAAATTACTTTAAAAATTTTTCAATATTCCAACAACAACAAAAANTAAAAAATTTTTCAATATTCCAACAACAACAAAAATTTACATAAAGTTTTTAATTAATTTTTCCAGCATATCGCTACGTCCTTGGAATTCTTGATGTTTTTGAACTTCAATTTGCAGTAGTTGTTGAANCTGT
The DNA here is from genome assembly GCA_002738285.1 of Holacanthella duospinosa. Taxonomy (NCBI): domain Eukaryota; kingdom Metazoa; phylum Arthropoda; class Collembola; order Poduromorpha; family Neanuridae; genus Holacanthella; species Holacanthella duospinosa. Next base: position 479,248 of record NIPM01000045.1, on the reverse strand, counting down.
CACAAGGATTTATGCTTCTTACGACCAAGCCAACAGATCCATTCCATTGACAGATAAATGTAAATTACTTTAAAAATTTTTCAATATTCCAACAACAACAAAAATTTACATAAAGTTTTTAATTAAATTTTTCCAGCATATCGCTACGTCCTTGGAATTCTTGATGTTTTTGAACTTCAATTTGCAGTAGTTGTTGAANTAATTTTTCCAGCATATCGCTACGTCCTTGGAATTCTTGATGTTTTTGAACTTCAATTTGCAGTAGTTGTTGAAGCTACAATAGAAGACTTGAAGTTGTGGGTGGCTTGCATGAATAATCCTGAAGTTGTTGGGAAACGTTCCTTTGATACACGCATTTCTGTTCGTACATACTCTGTAAGCTGTTGAAAACTCATCTTTTTTCTTTGAATAATTAGTTGAATTATCGTGTTCTTTCTAATTATTCCTTTCAGTCAAACTATACAATGTCCTGGGAAGGTGAAATTCATGCTAGAGATAAGTCTGTTACTCATATTATTTCAGAGCAAGAATGTTTCGTCGTATTGAAAAGTATTCTCAAGAAAAAATATGTCTATGTCAGCGCAACTGAGGAAGAAGTTTGGAACTGTGATGTTAGAATAATTGTAAGTTTAACCACAACTTAACTATTAAATCCCTAGAGACCAAAAGTAATTTTTTTGGAAATCAATTATAAATTCATTCTTACTAAAGGATATCCCTGCTCCAGAAGATCAGGAAATTGCAGGCGAACCCGAATCAGAAGAGAGTAGTGAGGATGAAACGGAATTTTTGGAAACTACTAGCGAAAATGTTCAACAAGTATCAGGAAATGGGGTCTCTTCCGAAGTTGTGAATATTGAAAATGAAGCTATAATTGGAGACAAATCAGACCATGTTCTCCCATTGGATAATTTACCAGACACAAAACATCAAAGTTCCCAAGAATTGGATATCACGAATAACAGGTTAGGCTCAATCTCAGAAGCTTCAGAACTTCCACTCCAGGAGTTGCTAAATGGTACAGAGACACCAGTTTCTAAAAAAGATCCCGAAGAACAACCTGATAAAGTAAACAAATTTTTACTAAATTATCCATATAACATATTTTGTCTAGTATACTTTCAGTAAACCTTTCAGGAAATTTTGGATGTAAAGCCAGAAGATACCGACGATGAACCTAGCGACGAAGACTATGATACTGAAATAGAAGCTTAAAAAGATTTTCCAAACTGTTGGCACAACTGAACTTTGAATTTTCAACCGTCGTCTATTTCTCTACTAAATGTAAGTACTAAATCCTTGAATCGACTTATTGTAATTTTAATTCATCGAAATCTTCTTCATCCTCTATAACAAGGTAAGAATTTTTATAAACTTTTGATGTATTTTTTTTTAATATTACCAATCTCATTCAATTTTTCGAGAAGTTTCTTCAAACTTTTTTTTTCTGCTGATTTGAAGTTCTAATTAATTTACAAAAATTATTAAACCCCATGTGACTACATTTTACTGTAATTTATTGTGAATAATTATGAAAAAGATTGGATGGTAGAAGAGAGTATCCTCCTTAATTTTATGTCAAATATANAATTTATTGTGAATAATTATGAAAAAGATTGGATGGTAGAAGAGAGTATCCTCCTTAATTTTATGTCAAATATAACCATAAATTAAGAAATAAGGAGGTTTAATAGTAGATATTCCCAGGGTAGTAAGTACTGTAAGGAGACAAGTTGTTGTAGCTATAAGGATACATGGAGTTGTAGTTGTACNTAATTTATTGTGAATAATTATGAAAAAGATTGGATGGTAGAAGAGAGTATCCTCCTTAATTTTATGTCAAATATACCATAAATTAAGAAATAAGGAGGTTTAATAGTAGATATTCCCAGGGTAGTAAGTACTGTAAGGAGACAAGTTGTTGTAGCTATAAGGATACATGTAGTTGTAGTTGTATCCGCTGCTGTAAGGATATCCAGTTCCACCGTAGTTGTAATTGTAATTGTAGTTGTAAGGATCAGCACCGTATCCGTAGTAGTTACTGTACCAATCGCCAAGACCGAGCATGCGCTGTCTCGGCATTTCCATGCCAGGTTCCATGGATCCTTCAATTCGTCTCATCAATGGTCGTGTCTTGGATCCAACTTCTGAAATTAAGTATTTATATAGAAAAAAAAAAATTAAATTTGACAATACTAATTGAAAATCAAACAATTATTAGTTTGTTCAGGAAGCTTACTTTGTGGACGTCCCGGACCGGCCATCATCGTCATTGGTGGATTAGTTCTCTCAACGCGATACATACGAACCAGATCACCTGGAAAATTTTGTAATAAGGTAAAGGTAATCACAAATTATAATACAGTTATTATAAGTATTTCTTTTCTTCATAGTATGTTAACGTTAATCAAGGATGTGTATTAGAACCTGATTCCGTTCGATATACTCCAGCTCCAATGTCATGTCTGTACAATCTAACCTCTTCTATATAGAAAATTGGAAGTAAAGTTCAACAATCGTAAATTAGAAACAAAGAAACGATTAATCTCATCGATAATTAATGTTGATTAGTTAGTATTAATAACCTTCTGCAGAGTTCTCTAGTGATTTGGCTCTATGGATTGGAATTTCTTTCTCTTTAACTCCACTATCTGTAACTACTGTCACTGTGACAGTGTCACTGGCTACTTTCTTCGTTTCTCCTACCGCTGCCTCTGCTCCTTTAGCTGAAAAAATGTAAAGAAATAAGTTAACAATGTTAAGTAAAAGAAACATTGAAATCCCTAATTGATTAGTTTAATCTGAAATTCACATAACTTACCCGACTCTTTGTCAGACTGAGACAAGGCTACTGGTACCGTTGCAGAGACACATACTGCCGTCACTAATAAAATTATGATTTTGAATTCCATCGTCGTCGTAGCGAACTAGTATTTATTGCACTAAACTCCAGCAGTCGAGTTAGTTTTGTTTGAAGGTATACCTAGGTACTTAGGTAGGTTGTTTGAAGGTAGGTAAGACAAGAGTGAGGAGAATACAGAACCTTAAGGGTCCTTTTATACTATTTTTTTTAAACGAATTGGCTTAAATAAGACTTAAGTGGATGGGATTCCCAGATCCCAGGGCAATGTTAAAAATTTCATTTCAAAGGTGTTGAGATTATTTTTTACCTGAATAAAGTTCAAGGGCTTGGACTTATTAGGTTACTGGAGTATACGCTCCCAGGTCAAGTAAGAACCCTTACTTTGTTTTCATTAGGGGAAATATAAAGTACTTAAGTCCTTTTCTTAACCTTCACCTTAATCTTCTTCTTCATTTGTCAAAGTAACTACCCAGGGTTCTATCCTTATCTATGTCTTGAGGACTCGGAAGTAAGGGCCATGAAAACCGTAAGACCGAATATTTGCACTTATAAATGTTAAGGTCTGTTGACCTATTCGAAGTGCAGCCAGTCATCTGATAAAATTTTGTTAATAAATTTTGAGAAAATTAATTGAGCATTTAATTTCCTTATTATCGAAAAGTCTATCAAATCTAAATCTATATGTACATATGGTCTACCGAAGGGAACGTCCAAACGAATTTTCCAAATTGTGATACTCCAGTCATTCCATTATTAGCAGGAAATAAATTTACTTTAGCAGCAATCAACAACCAACCTGAAAATGTCAAAACAGTAGATTAAAATATGCTATCCTTCCGTTGGAATTGCAACCAGTTTCAGAATTTTCAATCTCGGTAAGTTATTTATTATTAGAGCATAGAGCTTACATTCGGGAAGGAACTCCTGTATACCCTATCTGTCGGTGATTGATGACCTCTAAGCTTCTGCTGCTAAATCATGACCACTTTGAATTTTCTTACGATCTAGTGTAACAATGGAAGCCACAAACCAAATCGCAACTATAACTCCCACCAAGTACACCATGGCGTTGCTCTCAACTTCCATTAACCAAACCTTATGTTTACGACTTATGAGGTAAAGATTACAGAAAAGTTACCAATTTAATTAGCTGATGATATTTTTTTCAATTTCTTTAGTTTAAAATATAAACTTATGAAATTTTGCTAAATGTTCCCGGCCCGTCTCATCACTCTGGCACTACTGGCTGGATACACGACCTTGGTCAATCTCAATAGTGAAACGAGCAAAAACAACAATAGTAATCGAAGAACTTACTAATGGTCAACTCTATAACATCTGTAGTCAATTTAAGCTCATCAGTAGCAAGAGTTACTGCTGATGTTAGATAAAAAAAAATTAAAGAACTATAAGAAACTGGGAAGACCAGACTAATAATAGTCTGGTCTCACTGGGTATCATCATTCTATAAGTTATCATGGACCCTACTTGTGGTTAATTATAAATTGATTCATTGTACAATGAATCAATTTTCAACCCAACGTTATAATAGAGTCCGGATTAAGCTATTGAGTACCTGGATGAAAATGAGTTGTCAATTTTACAGGTTTCCATGACAACCTTATTAGTAGGTTCAGAACTCATTGGAAACAATAATGCAAACGCTNAAAAAAAATTAAAGAACTATAAGAAACTGGGAAGACCAGACTAATAATAGTCTGGTCTCACTGGGTATCATCATTCTATAAGTTATCAAGGACCCTACTTGTGGTTAATTATAAATTGATTCATTGTACAATGAATCAATTTTCAACCCAACGTTATAATAGAGTCCGGATTAAGCTATTGAGTACCTGGATGAAAATGAGTTGCCAATTTTACAGGTTTCCATGACAACCTTATTAGTAGGTTCAGAACTCATTGGAAACAATAATGCAAACGCGTAGAGGATGATGATGGGATGATGGGCTTCGATGATATAAACTATGACTTCCTTAAATGTTTGTTTAATTTTAGNGTAGAGGATGATGATGGGATGATGGGCTTCGATGATATAAACTATGACTTCCTTAAATGTTTGTTTAATTTTAGAATAAATTTTAATTAAATTAGTCCTATAAGTGTTCTTGACTAAATTATGGTTTGCAACAGGTGTGGACGCGTAAGCTAAAATTTTTTGAGAGTATTAAGCCTGATAAATTAGTCTAGAAATAATTTCTAATTTTGTTTTTATATGATTAATTATAGAATCACTTGAATGTATCACCACTACCACCGCGGTGTTTGGGGCCTAATTGGATACCTAAATTACGATATTTAAATTGTATGCCATTTTTGGCTGATGATCGTGGTCATCTCGTACCACAAGCTCGTCGAATCATTTGTAAGAAAACAAATCATTGGGGTTATCCATTCATTAGTATTTGGGATGACTCCTCACATTGTTGTCCAAGAGCGAGGAAGAAGACAAAATGTGATCGGGAAATATTCTGGGAACTTGGAGGTTACTTATTATTAACTTTTTAACCTGACTATGTTATGTAATGTCGCTAGTACTTTAATAAGGATCATTGTCTTGAAAGCGTTAAAAATGGCATAAATAGTCTACCTACACTCGGTCTATCGCTCTCAAAACGGGATCCTTATTAGAGTAAAAGGGATTGTAAAATATTTACTCTCTGATGTATTGATTGGTAGATATGCCTAAATTTTACAAATCTCGTGGACCGTTGGCTGAGTGTTTGTCTTCGGCCAATATGGATGTCAAAGAGGTACTTGACAACTGTTTCCATGAACTTCGTTCTCGAGCCGTCCCAGTCATTTGGATCCTTGGACATCCTCAGAAAGCAGTCGTAATGCGATCTTCCTTCGGAGCGGAATTAGCTAAGAAGTTTGGATTCGTTCATATCAATCTTGAGATACTGTTAACAAAATTGTGTGTCAAGTATCTCAACTACTGTCCATGTAATAAGATGACAAGTAACTGTGATGTTCATAATGATCTTGAACTTTTGGATGATCTGAGCATGTGTTCACTCCAAGTCCAGCGGCTCGTGATACTTCTCAAGAATGCTCTGCGTTACAAAGGTCATGCAGAAGCATTTAACACAATGGGGGTTCTGGAACTACTCAAAATGGCGTTCCTTTGTTTTCCAACTGCTTGTGGATACATTGTGGACGAGTTTCCAGGTAATGCACATCAAAAGTTTAGGTCAAACTGCAGAATTTAAAGAAATTAACAAAAGTTTGAGAAATTTTTGTGTAAATTTTCTTTTTTTGGAAAGTTTAGTAACTTTGTTTCTTGTTTTGTGATTTGAGTGAGTCTAGATGAAGCGAAGATGTACGAATGTTTGTTTTGGCCAGTGACTGCTGGGATTTATTTCATGTCCGAGAAGTGGATGGCGAGCAAGAATAAAGNCGAATGTTTGTTTTGGCCAGTGACTGCTGGGATTTATTTCATGTCCGAGAAGTGGATGGCGAGCAAGAATAAAGCATGTAATCCGAAGGTCATTTATCCAAAACTTTTCCAAAGGTCAGAGGCATACTTGGAAAGTTTTGTTGAACAAACTGCTGATGAGTTTGGATGCAAGTGTGTCAAGATTACACGTGCCGACTGGGTTAATGATTGTGATCTCAACTACGTCAAAGCTGTCGTTGCTGACCTCATTTTCCAGTACAACGGACTCATTTATNTTAATGATTGTGATCTCAACTACGTCAAAGCTGTCGTTGCTGACCTCATTTTCCAGTACAACGGACTCATTTATGACAAGATGAAAAAGGAATCAGGAGAGACTCGAAAAAGGAATCAGGAGAGAAATAAACAATTAGATACCCGGGTTGACATTAGCGAAGATAACATTAGTGAGAAAAATATACCTTCTTCTGAAGTTAGGTCACCTCATCACAGTTCATGTGATGATGATCTCACTGAGGAGATTTCAAACAATCAGCAGGATTTGGTAGAGCAATCAAAAAAAAAAAGTTCAACAGAAAGTACAGAATTACTTTGTCAAAGTGAGACAAATCCAAAATTCCTGACGAAGCAGGGACAAAGTACAAGCAATCTTTCCACAAAAGAACCCAAAATGATTTTTCTGAATGGTGATGGAGGTACGAAAAGTTTAGGAAGACTTGGTGATCCAAGGGAAAGGAGTGGTAGGTTAGATGTATCAGAAAACAATGGACATGTGTCCAATACCAAAAAGACCAATAATATGACTCGAGTGGGGGTTGTCACTATCAAGTCAATCCCTTTCCGGATCGATAAATTCCAGAAAGATGTCAACAACACATGTCTCTTTTCTAACGGAAAAGATTCAAATGAAAATGACGCTGACTTATCCCACAGTAGCAGTGAAGAATTAATTGAAACTTTCTGTCGTACAAGGAGTAAAGATTCAACAACGAGTGGAAGTTCATCTGACATTGGTTATACTGGTGATCCAGACAAGGCAATAATTGGTACAACAATTGAAACAAATCAAACAATTGAAACAAATCAAACAAATCAAACAATTGAAACAAATCAAACAATTGAAACAAATCAAACAATTGAAACAAATCAAACAATTGAACAAGAGATTCAATTGTCTCACTGCCCCTTTGAAGCAGAAGTTCCTAATTTAGATGAAGAAGATGCACCAATCAAGATTAGCCATGNGAAACAAATCAAACAATTGAAACAAATCAAACAATTGAAACAAATCAAACAATTGAAACAAAGCAAACAATTGAACAAGAGATTCAGTTGTCTCACTGCCCCTTTGAAGCAGAAGTTCCTAATTTAGATGAAGAAGATGCACCAATCAAGATTAGCCATGTAACCCAAAATCACCAACATCTTCCTTCGGAGGAGAGTGACATTCTAGACGTCGCACTTCAATTTCAAAATGAACAAGAATCTGAAGGATTTTCTCCTAATAATAACGACAATGTACCAACCCAGAAAACTTCAGTTTCTCATTCTCAAGAACACAGAACATTATTTCTCGATAGCCCGTCTTCTCCGACATCAACAGTTGTGAATGAAACGTCAAGTGAAAGGTCAGTCTGTCACTTTGAATCTCCGATAATTGAAAAGAACCAAGATGAACATTTTGAAAAAGATTTTGACGAATTCCCATTCTCCTGGTGATACTAACCAAGTACGTCTCCATATTGCTTACTGTTCACTAACAACTGGATATTATTTAAATTTAGGCAAAATTAAAAATTGATAACATTCTCTTCTTAAAGTATTCAAATTAACCTTGGATTACACAATTACCTTCGTAAGTAATTTACTTCGGTGATCATGTAACCTGTAAGTTTCCTGTAAAATATATACTTCAAACTTGACAGTAAAAATGCCCAACCATTGTAAGAATTAAATCTCAATAACATGTTACCCGTAACCTTAAGTGAAGTAAGTGGAGTAAGGAGGGAGTCGAGTCGTTCAAATNCTTGTAAGTTTCCTGTAAAATATACTTCAAACTTGACAGTAAAAATGCCCAACCATTGTAAGAATAAATCTCAATAACATGTTACCCGTAACCTTAAGTGAAGTAAGTGGAGTAAGGAGGGAGTCGAGTCGTTCAAATGTGGATAACAAGTCACTCTATTTTCCGGCTTTTTCTTCCCAACAATTACAGATCCCTTTACAGATTCCATCGAAGTACGAACTTCTCAGCAGCTGTTTGCTTCGCTAGCTCTACCACTTCAGGTCAAGTTCGACGAAAAGGACTGCCCGAAAACTGGGGATCGAAGAAGAAAGCTAATCAACAATCAAAAATTACTTATATTATGGCTGATACTAAAGTAGAAGAAATTTTGGCACCACTTCGTGCAGCTGTCAAGGAGCAGGTTTAATATTTAAAAAAAAAATAATATCTAAATATAAAGTTAACGAAATTATGAATTTGGATTTCTCTGTTTCATTTTTTAGGGTGACTTGGTGAGGAAGATGAAGGAAATGGGAGAGCCAGATATTGATTTGAAGAAAGCTGTTTTGGAATTGAAAGCACGGAAAAAAATACTCGAGGATAGAGAACTGGAATTGACACAAATGGATGACGAATTTGAACGTTCAAGATTGGAGGATTTGCTAAAGCGCCGATTCTTTTACGACCAATCATTTGCTATTTATGGAGGTAGTGAAACAAATTACAATAAATGGACTTATGTAGGTTAGAGTTGACTGAGTCATTAATTTTTTCTAGGTGTGAGTGGACAGTATGACTTTGGTCCTATGGGATGTGCAACAAAATCCAACATGCTTAGTTACTGGCGTCAGTTCTTTGTCTTGGAAGAAGGAATGTTGGAAGTTGATTGTAGTATTTTGACCCCTGAGCCAGTCCTCAAGGCATCAGGACATGTGGAACGTTTTGCTGATCTCATGGTCAAGGATATGCAGACCGGGGAGTGCTTTAGATTGGATCATCTTATCAAAGCAACTGTAGAAAAAATTTTAAAGGACAAGACTACAACTACAGAAGTGAAAAGTATGTTATGATTTAGAGCATGTTAATATTAACATATTTATTAGCGATTTTGTCGATATTAAGCACGCTGAATTACAATTCTTAAGGTTCACTTGTTACTTCTATTACTCCATGCAGTATTTCAATATTTGAGATGACAAATATTGACGTATTTAGTATTGATATAGAAGAATGTGCTCAAGATTTCCCTAGTTAGGATTGTTCATTAGAAAGTAGTAATCAATCAAATTTACAATAATTAATTTTTAGGCAGAATTGAAACAGTTTTGTCCACCTTGGACGGACTCACAAAGGATGAAATGGCTGGACTAATGGAAGAATTTAAAATTAGTTCACCAATTACTGGGAATCCTCTCACTCCTCCATTGGAATTCAATTTGATGTTCTCAATTTCTATTGGACCAACAGGATTGGTCAAAGGATTCCTTCGTCCTGAAACTGCCCAAGGAATTTTTGTAAACTTCAAACGTCTCTTGGAATTTGCTCAGGGAAAGTTGCCTTTTGCGGCAGCCCAAATTGGAAATTCCTTCCGTAACGAGATTTCACCAAGATCTGGCCTCATCCGTGTTCGGGAATTCACGATGGCAGAAATTGAACACTTTTGTGACCCAGAGGATTTATCTCACCCAAAGTTCCACACCGTTAAAGACATTCAAATGATTCTCTACTCTGCTTGTGATCAAATGGATGGAAAATCACCAAGTCGTATCACTATTGGTGAAGCTGTCAAAAACGTAAAATGTTAAAGTTTTTTTTTGTATATCAGACGCTAACAAGTTTTGATAAACTTTTAGAAACTGGTAGCTAATGAGACACTGGGGTATTTTCTCGTCCGGATTCAACAATTCATGCACAATTGTGGTGTAAATAAAGAGAAATTAAGATTTCGTCAACATATGGGGAATGAAATGGCTCACTATGCTCGAGATTGTTGGGACGCAGAATGCCTTACTTCTTACGTAAGTGGAATAAGTTCTTTTGTTTATAGTTTATCTATATAAGTAAAGTGTTTCTTACTCTATTGGCTTCCAGGGTTGGGTGGAGTGCGTTGGTTGTGCAGATAGGTCAGCCTATGACCTTCGTCAACACACAATGGCAACTGGGGTAAAACTTGTAGCTGAACGAAGACTACCTGCACCAAAAACAGTTAATCTCATACAACCAACACTGAACAAAGCGACGATTGGGAAAGTATTCAAGAAGGATGCAAAATTGATTACAGACTATATCGCTTCCTTAGATCAAGCGGAATTGCAAGAGTTGGAGAAAAAATTGTCATCTGATGGGTAGGTATATACTTACATTATACAGTTTTCGCAAAAAACGTATCACGTATCGAAATAGGAATACGTGATACGTTCAGAGGATACGTGTGACTGCTCTAACTCTTGTATTTAGTTTAAATATTGCAATATATAATATATGTTGACACGTAGCTTCATCTTAATTTTAGATCTATAGAAGTGAAAATTGGTGATCAGACCTTCACACTCGGTTCAAGTGAAATTTCAATTGGACGACAAGAGAAAACGATCCATGTCGAAGAGTTTGTGCCTAATGTTATTGAACCCAGTTTTGGAATTGGACGAATCTTGTATTCAATTTTTGAACATAATTTCAAATCACGGCCTGACGATGCCCAACGAACTGTAAGATTCCGTCAATTTTGAGTCTCTTAGGATATCTTACTTGAATTTTTTTTTTGTAGTATTTATCGTTACCTCCTGTCATAGCACCTGTCAAGTGCTCTGTACTACCGTTGAGTAACAAATCAGAGTTTGCTCCGATTATTGCTCAAGTTGTGCAAGAATTAAGGAAGCACGAGATTCCTCTCAAAATAGATGATTCAAGTGGTTCAATTGGTAAACGGTAAGTTTTTTTTTTTTTTTCGAATATAAAGTTACTATTATGTAAAGTTCTAAAGTTATAAGACTAAAATAAAGAACAGTTCTGATGTAATTAACTTTTCCAATTTTTCCAGATACACCAGAGCTGATGAAATTGCAATTCCATTCGGAATTACTATTGACTTTGAATCAATCAAAAATTCTACAGTGACCCTTCGCGAGCGAGACTCGACTTTGCAAGTTAGATTGCCTGTAAGTTTATATTGAAAAATACCAGCTCACATAATTGATACCTCAAGAAAATTCAAATTCTATCAATCAGATTCTTTTAGATTTTAAAAATAGTGAAATCTGATTGACAATTTACTTGAATTTTCTCGGGTTATCAATAAAATAATTGGCTATAAAAATAACTCAACTTGAGTAATGAACACATAAATTGAAAACTTATTCAGATTGATCAAGTTGGTAAAACAGTTCGAGATTTGNTTAGATTTTAAAAATAGTGAAATCTGATTGACAATTTACTTGAATTTTCTCGGGTTATCAATAAAATAATTGGCTATAAAAATAATTCAACTTGAGTAATGAACACATAAATTGAAAACTTATTCAGATTGATCAAGTTGGTAAAACAGTTCGAGATTTGTCAAATGGAACACATACATGGGTATCAATGATGGAAATCTTTCCAAAGTTTGAGTCACAAGATGTCAACTAATTCCCTGTGAAGGTAATTAGTAATTACCATTTATTTACGCAGTTTATTACATTTTTCTGTAATTAACATTTAAAATGTTTACTTAAGTAAACTCAAATTCTGGACACAAAATTTAGGAATCTTCGATGTATTAGGGAATATTGGTTTTTCTGCGCACCGCGACAGGACAGTTCCAAGGTTACTATGGAGAAAAGTTAGGTTTTTGCTCAGAGCAACCTTGACTGTCATATTTGATCGCAAATTAAATTTGAATACCAAGTTTGCTTATGAGAAATGGCCTAAGGTCTTTTCTCCTTAGCAACCTTGAGCACTACTGTACATTGGACAACGACGTCGTTGTTGGTGGTTTACTTATGTGGTCACTATTAGGATTAGGAACGACGACGGATTCTGTCGCTGTAAAATAAATTCGGCGTTCCTCCACAAGTTCTCCCATATGTCTTAGCATCGCTTGGTAAGGTCTAAAAGTATAATCAGTCTTTTACAAACATTTCATCAAACGTTATTATGTAATTACAAATCAAACCATGAAACATTTTTTTTTAATTGAACTTACAGTAGAATCAGTGTATGTGAATTTTCAAGCGCATTTATTTCCATCCATTTCCTCCTCACTGATCTTCTAAAGCGAAAAAAAAATATATCAAAATTACACCAAAATTGATTTTTCTTAAAAAATTTCTGATCTCTTACTGTTTCTCCTTGACGCCACGAAGGAATAGGTCCTTTGATTCACTTATTCGGTTGTCAATGTGAGAGAGATTCCTGGTCATTGTATGCTTGATGTTAAGTAACCTAAATTTTAATGAATTATAAAATTTCAGATCAAAATTTACTTAAAAGTTTACAAAAACATATGTATGATTTTCATTGCCTGAGAAAGAAAGCGCTCAAAAACCCAAACAGAAGAGAAAGTTACAGGTTTACAGGTTAGGTGACGTTAACAGAAGGTTCTGTTACAATAATTCCTTTTCGGCACAGTTTTAAAACAAGTGTTATTGTTTTAATTTTTTTTAGTATACCATTACGAAAGCTAAAAGGTTAAAACTTACATTGTTACATTCATACGGGGGACTATGAAAAGTAAGTTATTTAGTAAACAAGGAACAATAATTAAATTATGTAGATTATCGAGTTTTTTACGTAAAAACTCCTCAACTCCTCAATAGAAATTGCACAGAGTCAAATTCAGCCAATCAGATTTCAACCTTAAAATACTTTATTCAAATCTGACTGATTGAATTTGAGTTCTTTATGAGTATGTCTACGAAGATGTGAGTATGTGAATTTGATTAATTTAGACCAAACCATAAATAAAAATTCATATGCCAATGAAGATTAGGAGGTATGTCTATGTCAAGTTCCGTAATTGGTTGAATTTGGCCAGAAAGGATTCCATGGTGTGACATGAGGATGACCTAAATAATTAGTAGTAACTTCCTCATGTCTTTGTCTCATCTCTACATCTTCAAAAGTTTCTTCTTCACTCAGATTGTCATAACGTCCTCCTCTATGATTTTCTCGTTTCGTACGTTCATTCTCTTCCCCGCTTCCGCGACAATGACCTCTGTGCTGGTAGATATTTTTAGACGTTCGGAAACTTTTCCCACACTGTGACCAATAAAAAAATAATTCTTTTGAAATTGAAGCGACTTTATAATAATTTTAAATTGAAGACTTATCATCATAAGAATTGAACTGAAGATGAAACAAATAACTTACCTTTTCACAAGTGTAATTTTTTGTTGGTAGATGTGTTTCTTCATGAGCTTTTAATTTGCATGTTTGATTAAACCCCTATATGTGTCAATACAAAAAAAAATACAGATTTAGAATTAAATTATAATGAATTTATTTTTAAAAGCTCCCCGGAAGGAGGAGTAAATGCTGAGAATGCGTAAGCCCTGATTGGTTTATTCAAAATTTCCCGCACTGCGATAATTTCTCATGGAGAATTCACAGCTCACTCTTTCCGAACAGATTATAAAAAAATTCATTGTATTTTTTCAAAAAAAAAAAAAAAAAATTTTCTTTTTTTTTTTCAGCATGAGTATCATTACAAACCTTTGGGCAGAATTTGCATTTATAAGGTGAATCCCCCTAAAAATGAAACGTTATTAGAAAATTAAGAATCACAACGAAGATCCTAGATTAAATTATTAAAAACCAAACCGTATGCATCATCATGTGGAGTTTAAGATTTCTCTTATTGCTGAATGTATTTCCACAGAGAGAACATAGGAATGGATGATCTCCTCGATGATTTGCTAAATGTCGGACTAATTCACTCTTATTCTTACAAACATAACTGCATTCATTACACTGAAGATTTGGATTCCTTTCACAGTAGAGTAGTTCCGTATGCCTTCGTAATAAATTCACAGATTTGAACACCTGTAATAATAATAATGAACAAAAAATTTTTAATTTCACTGAATTTGTTAAAAAAAAAAACGATTCAATCAATTAATTAATGAACCTTGTCACACTTTTGACATTTCACTGCCAAGGAATTATGTTTTTTTAAAACATGAGTTTTCAAGTCGGCTGAAACTGGAAAATTTTGTTCGTCACAAAGAACGCAGGCAAGTGCGACTTCCTCAGCTGCTTTCAGACTATGGAGTTTCTTGTGTTCCTCAAGTTTAGAAAAATCATCTAATCTAAATGGATAGGCACAAATAGGGCAGTGACGAATCAAAGCCTTTTGTCGAACTTTTCCTTCATGAGCTGCCTGTCGATGTTTTGTAAGTACCCACTTCTCAAAAAATAATTTTCCACATTTTTCACAAGGATATTTGGGCTCGGACGTATGTCTCTTGTAGTGAGAGTTGTAAGTTGATCTTGAACCAAATTTCCGTTCACACAAGTCACAATGAAAAGGTGTTGGATCATGTTTATGAACTTTGTTGAGATGTGTAGTCATATTAAACTGAGCTGAACAACTGAAAATACAGTCATCATATTCACATTTTAGTGATTTGTACGAACGTAAAGGTGCATATTTTGATTTGATCTTTTTATCAATTGAGGAATACTTTGGTATAGGATTAACAAAGACAACACGTTTTTTGTCCTTTGCATTTGAGTTAGCTAAAGGGCCCATCGCTTTTGGATAACATCTCTTTGTTCCGACTGGTTTCACCGGAAGTGGTATTTTTGATTTTTGAACATTTTTCTTCTTTTTCTTCTTCTTAGACTTCTTCATTTCCCATTCTTCATCTGAAGAGTCACTATTTGAATATTCTTCAGACTCCTCTGGATATTTGACTTCAGTTACTTCATCTTTGAGAATAACTTTTGGAAATGTGGTAGTATACGGACTGAATTCAGAGTCGGAATTCTCATACTCTCCTTCAAGTGATTCAAGCTCTGAATTTGATTCTTGAAAAACTGGTTCGAGTTTAGATTTAAGTTTTCCACTTTCACGAGATTCTAGTAGTATTTCACCTGTTTCTACAAGTTCCTTTGAGAAATTCCGATGATTTTTTAATGAAAGTGAAGGTAAGACTGCTTCGCAAAGATTGTTTACCATACTGTCATAAGTCTGGTCATCATTTGTTTCATTTTGAGTATTCTGTACTTTGTCGTAGTTATCTTTTAGAAGTACTTCAACAGTCTTGCGGGATCGATTCAAACTAAGTTGAAGATGGTGTAACGTCCTGAAGGTAAAATCAATATCACGTAGTATACCGTGACATCTTGAGCAGTAGTCTGCCTTGATAAATATTTTCTGAAAAGATTCATCTATGTTGAATAGCTTACAGAAAGATTCTGTACAGTTTTCATTCCAAAGTGAGAATATAAATTCAACGGATTCTGACCAATGAGATTTGCTTCTGGAAGTTTGAGCGAGACCACCACAAAGTAGACACTTTGAATTTTGCCAATGAGATGATATTGAATCTATTTCAGCCTCATATTCTGACTCTACATCCAACTCTGACTCGTCGTCCATGATTCTGTTCCTAAAACATTCAAAATGTTAAAAAAAATTTTTCCTGATCTGATTGATGAATGAATACTTGAATACTGATTAACTGATTTCAAAAATTTTGAATTTATTTTCTTTATTCTTAATTGAAAGACCGTACCGTATTAATTGAAAATTATAAGGTTCTTCTTACGTCACTTACCTTTGTTTTAATTAATGTATGTGGTCCCAATTTCCAATAGAATAAACTTATTACAGATTGTGGCAAAATTTGTGATATCTTTTGAATTTTTTTTCTAAGTCCCTCCCTAACAAACTTCACATTTTTATTTGGTTTTATTTCATTATAATATTTTTTGTTAAGTTAGACTCTAATCTCTCTCTTTTCCCTATGTACTCACACCATAGTTGGGCCTCTATTTAAATTTACTCTTTTATAGACTCCATGACTCTCAAGTAGGTCTGAGTCAGTATCACTGTGTCTGGGAGTCATGACTCTGACTTTCTAAACTTTGGGACTCGACTTTTGGAATTATGACTGATTCCTTGATATTTTATGGTCAGAGTCATGACTGACTCCGGAGTCACGTAATACAAAATATAGAAAATCGTACAAGATAATCTTGAATAAAAAAAATTAAATTTTTCTGAGTAATTTAGATATGCTCATTTCCGTATGTTGGGAAATAGTCATGAGTCCAAAGTAGTGTTCCGCATGGCTCAGGTTTACGGGTGAGCCAGAGCCAATGGCTCAATGAGCCATGGCTCATGGCTCAGGCTGACAGTGAGCCAGCTCATGAGCCATGGCTCTGGCTCCCGACATTTGTTGAGCTGGCTCATGAGCCAGAGCCATGGCTCAATGAGCCATGGCTCATGGCTCAACAAAAAAAAATCAGAAAAAAATTTTTTTCACCAAAATTTTTTATTTCATTCAGATTTATGATTAATTAATTATTCGTCCTGACAATTTCCCATCATACGATTCTTGATCCCACCGCTCACCACTTCTCTTAAGTCTCCTTGGTTTCTTGATTTAAGCCAACACTTCACGCACATGCATTTTTTTATCGTATTACTTTGAATTCGATTTCGTTTCGGATTACAAAGTAAGTGTGACCCTCCAGAAGAAAATCTCGCGCCATTTTTGACAAACTAGGATAAGATGCTTGATGTTCCTGTGAGTAAAGATTGCAATATTTCAAAGTTAGGCTGGAATAATAGAATTAAATTATCACTCATGATTACCTTCCACCAATGTAATGCACCTCTCTCAATACATTTTGCTTCGTTGTCAATCGCATTTTCACCCAGTGAAGTGGCCAGTTCATCACGCTTATCTAATTTGACTTTTTTCATTTGCTGAGCAAACAAGTCAGACTTTTGTTGTTGCTGGGAAACTGAAGACATTTCAGTGCTCAAATCAGGTTTGTAATTCTTCTCCCAGATAATTTGCATAGTGCTTGAAATAATGTTATATATGAATCATACATTTAATACTACTAAGAACTATATTCTTACCTCCGGTATTGTTTACTCAACGAGGTAGGGAAGTGCTCGCTGTTATACGAAAACCAATCCAGTTTGCACCTTGGATCTAAAACTACTAATAAACTATAATAGTCTCACTAATCAAAACCGTTTTTTTGAATATACTTACTTGTTCCAATAATGTACACTTGACCATGAGCTTTTGGATAATACTTATTTAGTTTGGAGCATGCTAATACTGCGGCTTCGACAACAGATTCAGAGTAGCCATTTTCAATCTAAAATCAAACAAGGAAATAATTTTCGGTAAGCCATTTCCTTGTTAAGTCTAATCTTAAAAAAACGTTTGGGAGAAGCGACTCTAAGGTGAATGAGACGTAATCAATACGTTAAATGTAATTACAATGAACTCCAAGTTAGAACGTGCTTTGTCCCACTGTACAAGAATATAGTTATAATATAATAGTGTAATAACCTTGTATGTTTCCAAGTGGTTGTACAAGTGCATGTAAACCATCATTGACAGTGACATAGTAGGAACTTGCGCATTCGAGAGGAAAGTAGTCATTTTCTTAAAAGGCTGAAAATTGAACAGATTATGCGTATTAAACAATGTAAACGGAACTAGGAATTTGGTATTGGGTCAGTGCAATTTACCTTGAGGAGGATGACTAACTCTTCTATTTTAGTCCATTCAGTATCCGAAAGCAGGAATTTCCGTAATTTTGTTTCTTGTCGAAGGGTATTTTCATGAGGCTTAGATAAATATACAGAACATTTAATGACAATATTTAATGTTTAAGAATATTTCTTACACATCTCATGTCCTGTGCCCTTTTGAACATGAAGTATGTTGAATTCTATCTAGTAGGAACGTCTCTCATCAATTCCTTTGGCTTTAGGTGAACAATTTCACAGTGCTTAAAAAAATTTTCACGACGTATAACAGATATCCGAATTCGCATTATACTTGTTAGCGACTAAAAATTTAATAATTAAGCACAATTAAATAAAATACTATATTATATTAATTGAGTCGTTTACTACTTTTGCAAAGAGAGACTCTTTGGCTCTATGCCCGTCAGATTCTTCATCACTATCAGCGTTTTCATCATCAGTTACATCATCGAGGTTGTCTGTACATTTGAGGACACCTAGAGCATCTTGACACGCAAGGTTTACTATGTGAGCAAGGCAGCGCACTCTTTGGTTCCTCTCGTCAAATTGAATTTNAGCATCTTGACACGCAAGGTTTACTATGTGAGCAAGGCAGCGCACTCTTTGGTTCCTCTCGTCAAATTGAATTTTCTAAAGTATGATTTCAGAATTATAAAATTTAATTTTGATTCTACTATTTACCTCCTGCTGCAGCATTTCTGTTAATTCCTTAAAGAATGAGTCACAGTTGCTTGCATTATCTGTTGTTATTGCTAGAATTTTGTGTAGGACTCCGAAGTGTTTCAAAACCGATACGAACGATTTCGCCAATGTGGCTCCTGTGTGTCTTCCCTTCAAAACATCAAGGTCTAAGACTTGATGCTGGGCACACCACTCGTCAGGATCAATCCATGTAGCAACAATANGTGTGTCTTCCCTTCAAAACATCAAGGTCTAAGACTTGATGCTGGGCACACCACTCGTCAGGATCAATCCATGTAGCAACAATACCGTGAAACGGGATCTGGTTTTTTGAAGTCCAACAGTCCAAGATAAAAGATATTTTGCCATCAATGCCCTGAAAATAATAAAGCAAACGAATATGAAGATTGAAAGTGATTCAAATAACTTAACGAGATTACTTGAAGCAAGGTCTTCAGTTTCTCTTTCTATTCATTCTATACAGTAGTGTGCCGCGTGGCTCTGGCTCATGAGCTGGCTCAATGGCTCTGGCTTNTGGCTCTGGCTCATGAGCTGGCTCAATGGCTCTGGCTTTGGCTCTGGCTCGAGCTGGCTCACAAAAATTTCTGAGCCAGAGCCAGGGCATGGCTCTGGCTCATATAGTAATTTTGAGCCAGAGCCATGGCTCATGAGACAGCTCAACGAAACTTGTGAGCCATGGCTCAATGGCTCAAGTTTTCCCCTAAAATTTCCCACTTTTCCCCTAATTGTCAAGTTTTTTTTCTACCAAATCATCACTTTTTTTTAATTTTCGGAATTTTTGGTCACTGAAAGTCAATTTGCCTTTACCCAGTTCATAATTATGATTTGTGTTGGTTTATTCTCACTAGATCATTCTCACTTTTAGCAAAATGTGCATATTAACGGGAAAAATTTGTTTTTTATGTTGAGCCATAAGCCATCGCTCATTGAGCCATGGCTCTGGCTCATGAGCCAGCTCAACAAAAGTGCAGAGCCAGAGCCACGGCTCATGAGCTGGGTCACCGCTCGGGTGAGCCATTGAGCCAGTGGCTCTGGCTCACGCCAAAAGCTGAGCCATGCGGAACACTAGTATACAGTATCCAATCTTCTTCGAATTGTGTCCGCTGATGGGAACTCAACCTTCTCGCGACAAAATAAAATAAAGTTTCTGAACGACTGTTCCTCAGAAAATAGGAATGCTTGATCAGTGAGAATAATTAATTCAACTAATCGCCTATCAAACCCTTCTTGTGAAAATTCCTGCAGAATCAACCAAAGTCAAATTTAGATGAACTAATCGATTTCGCGGTTAGCTTACTTTTTGCTTCTGGAATAGGTTGACAATAGTTGATTTTGGTGATGGTTCTGAGCTTGGGTTTAATAATATACCAGGATGCTTCGTGCGCATATGTCGCCAAAGGTTTCCACTTCTACCATCTGGTTTAAGGCTATACTGGCCATTTCTAAAAAATACAATTGTACGTAAATTAACGAGGATTTGATAGACGAACCACGCAAAAGTTAAAAATAATTAATTTACTTGCAATGGTTGCATTGATATTTTTTTTGTCCAACGTTCATTCCAAAGTGATCGTAAATGGACGATAGTTTTCTTCCTTTATTGCTTATGCTGGAATTACAACTTTCTTCGGTAGTTTGTCTATACCCGGTTTCACCATTTCTCACAGTATCCACAATCTCGCAGTCACTGTCATTATTACTATTATTCATTTTGGATGTTCAATCATCAATTTAAAAAAACACAAAAAAATAGAACACAAGTGACACTGAAATCCATGCGTGCAGAGAAATGTCGTGAGAAGTGTCACATGGATTGAAATTCCGACAATGTGCCGACTCAGAAAGTAAAGAATCTGTTTTCAGTAAAGTTGTATACACTAGAAGTGGCAGCTGTGCTGCTAGAAATAACCTCTATATCTAGTGGCTGAGCTGCTAAATCTAGCAGCCCAACCCGAGATCCAGCAGCAGAGCTGCTACTTATAGTGTATCAAACTTGACTGGTGTTGTGAAAAAAACACGACTTTTTTAACTTACTTCTGTAAAAGCTAATGAGCCATTGAGCCATGGCTCAGCCATGTGGTTGAGCTGGCTCATGAGCCATGGCTCTGGCTCAAGATTATTGTATGAGCCAGAGCCATGCACTGGCTCTGGCTCAAAAATCTTTGTGAGCCAGCGCCAGAGCCAGAGCCATTGAGCCAGCTCATGAGCCAGAGCCATGCGGCACACTAGTCCAAAGTCTGGGAGTCAACTCCTAGAGTCATGACTCTTGACTCTGACTCCAAATCGTAAAGGAGTTAGACTGTTCAAGCGAACTACACCTAACAACGATTCCGATATAAAATTAAATAATTTTTATTTATTTCAAATTGCAATAGTTTATTAAACTACAAGGTCGTATCATCTTCAAAAAAATTTCGAATGTAATATTATATACCGAGACCACGACAAAGCATTCGTTTAACCGAGTTCAGCTTAGTTGCGCCATTTACAGTAAACTTTGGATTAATTTGACTGAATTTCAGTGAAGACGGATGCTTCTTTGCGGTCTCAGCATACACATTATCACGTACATTTTATCTCAGTTAAGTCGAATGGATTTTACTTCAGATTTCATAAATTAAATACTCTGATCCCTCTCTGTCTATCTTATCCGAAGTTTACTGTGTATACACAAAATTCCTATCTTCGGGTATGGATCAGAAAAATTTGTTCGTATAAGCCGGAGTCGGGTTAGGTAAGATTTAGTTTATAATATTGTTTAGTGTTACGCATGGCACTGGCTCGAGCTGGCTCACAAAAATTTCTGAGCCAGATCCAGTGCATGACTCTGGCTCATTTAGTAATTTTGAGTCAGAGCCATGGCTCATGAGCCAGCTCAACGAAACTTGTGAGCCATGGCTCAATGGCTCAACTTTTCCCCTAAATTCTTTCACTTTTCTACTAATTCTTCCTTTTTTTCTTCTTCCAAATCATCACTTTTTTTCTAATTTTTGGAATTTTCGGTCACTGAAAGTCAATTTGCTTTTAGCCAGTTCATAATTATGATTTGTGTTGGCTTATTCTCACTAGGTCATTCTCACTTTTAGCAAAATGTGCATATTAACAGGAAAATGTTTTTTTATGTTGAGGTTTTTTTATGAGCCAGCTCAACAAAAATGTGGAGCCAGAGCCTTGGCTCATGAGCTGGCTCACCGCTCGGGTGAGCCATGAGCCAGCGGCCCTGGCTCACGCCAAAAGCTGAGCCATGCGTAACACTAATATTGTTATATAAATATGTGATTGATTGTAGAGCCCATATATGAGAGTTGGTAATTTTTGTGTATGGTAAATTTTAGTGTTGGAGAGCGCAGTGTGGTGGTGGGGGTGCGGTAGTGAGGTTGTGTTTTGTGTGTGGTTTGGTAAAGTTTCTTCGGTCTAGGTTTATCTCCTTCGTTTTAACATTTATTGGCTAGCTTAGGATTAGGAATCTCGTTTCGTCCTTCTTTCTTTCACCTCCGGGTAACCTAATCGTAACCTACTCAATGAGAGAAAGACACTATTTTAATTAAACTTTCCAATTAGTAAGTATTATTCTTGTAAAGTTGTAAAGAAATAACTAACTTAATTAAGCTCCGCTTTTTCAAAATCTCTGCCTTCAATTACTTCATCAAATTACTAATTATTACATTGGATTTACGTTTACTTGATAGACTTTTACCCCTCTACACACGTCTACTCTTAATCTACTACCAATTCTCACTTAGATTCCTTCAAACAAATCAAGCTTTTTATTATAATCCTATTCAGTATCCTTTCCATCAAGACGCACGGCACATCAAGTAAGAGGTCTTCTTTATCTAATCATCTCTATTTTTCAAAAAATAAGATTCAAAGTGAACTGCGTCGAGAAATGGTAATGGAGGATAGTACCAAGGCGGCAATTGTTCAACAACATCGTAGCACTGTCATTTCTACCGGAGACGGTGGGGACATGTCAATCAGTCCAAATCCAGAGGTTAGACATTGTTTTTAATCATTTCCTGTTTTTCACCACGTCATCCAAAGGGTGGGCGTGGGAATTTAAGCCAAGGTTAACTAAAGCACTTGCAGTTTGTACAGTATAAACAATGTTATTATTCTTATAAATAGTAAGATTTGAGTTTAACTAATTAATGTTTAGTTGTAATCTTTAGCAATTAATCTTTATAACTGAGAAGTTATCATTGGAATTGAATCATTTCAGACTAGACTAATTTTGTACATCTCAATTTCCAGGTCACTACTTTGAACAACAATAACAACAGCAATGCGGAATCCATATCTCCCTCAATCTCACCAACATCAACTCCTGGTGGCCCTGTGACCTCCAACACTAATGTCTATCTAATTGGTCTGGAATTTGTTCGTCAGTACTACACAGTTCTTCACCAAGGTCCACTCTACCTCCATCGTTTCTATTCGGAGCAATCCTCTTTTGTTCACGATGACTCTAAAGTAGTCTATGGGCAGCTCGAAATCCGTGATCGTATTGAACAACTCAATTTCCGGAATTGTGTGGCAAAAATCCTACAGGTTAGCAATAAAATCGTTTTTTTTTTTAAATAGAATATAAATGAGTTAACCGTAAATTCATTTGAGACAGTTTAGGTTTGGATATGGCATTTGTTATTTTATAATTATTTTCAGGTGGATTCACAAGAAACTCTTGGAAATGGTGTTGTCATCCAAGTGAGAGGGGAGTTGTCAAACAATGGGAAGCCACTGCGTCGTTTCATGCAGACATTTGTTTTGGCTCCTCAGACTCCTAAACGATACTATGTCCGAAATGACATTTTCCACTACCAGGTCTCACTTTTATTACTAATTTATTTCATTTCAGCACAAGTTTTTCTACCATGTAGTTAATGATTGTTTCATTGACTTGAATTTTAGGATGACGAAAGTTACAAGGATGACTTGACTGGTGGGTCTTGTCTCGACTCTTGTCTCAATGAACCCATTGATGACGAGAGGAGTGAAGAAGAGGAGGAATTGAATGACACCGGTAGCCAACCTCCATCTGTTTCAGCTGGTTCCCCAACTTCAGTCTCTGAAATCATACCCACTATAACAAGTATCCCAATTCCTAAGCAACCTGAGGTTCCTCCGCCGGAGCCTGTTGAGCTACCAGTCCCAGAAGTTTCCCTCTTGGACACCAAGGGAGAGCCAAAAGGTGAAGTTCCGCAGAGGCGTCCGTCACATGGATTTGTGTCAAGTGGTGCTGTCGGTGGTAGTGATAATGTGGGCCTTGGTGGGCGTGGTCCTGAGCCTGTGAAGGAGCCAGATCAAGGCTCAACCACCACCCCTTCGTCAGGCACTGGAGGAAGTGTGAAAACTTTCGCCAATCTTTTCAAGAGTGACCTTACTCCTACTACTTCGAGTGGAACCCATGAATTCACCAGCCGTAGCCCATTTCCTCAGAAACCAGGTAGTGGAAGTGGAAGACTTGGACCAAGTCCGACCACGGTAAGTCTTTTTTGAGTTCAAAAATAAAAAAGGAAATTTTGATTCACATGTGTTTCTTATTTCATTTTTTGAAGGCTGAGGGCTCAGCAGAAGTAGGAACCGCGGTATCTCCGGGTGCGTTGTCTCCTCAACCTCCACCACCAGAGAATGTGGCTGGTAAGAATTTACCTCCACGTGGACACAACAATTTTGGACGTGAGCGTGGTGGTTATGGTCATCCCAGGGAGAGACGAGAACGCTTGACCTCTCGTTCCAGCAATGCTACAGCTAACGATGACACTGGGAGCGTTGACGGAGACAACCCAAGGCCACGTCCTATCCATATGTTCCCAGATACCCATCAACTCTTTGTTGGGAATCTTCCCCACACTGTCACCATCCCAGAGATAAAGGTCAGACTTTCATTTTCATTGTAATTTTCTAATTAAATTATTTTATGTGAAACAAATTAGCATTTTCGTCATAATTTTAAAAATATTTCCCTATACTAATTATTTTTATAAAAAAAAAAAGAACATTTTTTAATGCACATTTCTTTAAAAGATTTGCTTTCGGTTATAGGAAATCTTTGAAGTCTTTGGACGTGTCGCCGAGGTGAAGATTTTGAAGCCAAATCAGAAGAATGCAGGACCCAAAGTGCCGTATTTTTGTTTCGTTGTTTTTGAAGAGCAAGTTGCTGCTGAAGCTGCAATTCGAGATAAAGTAAATCAATTAGATACTCTTTAAAAAATTAAAAAAAAAATTTTTTTTTTTGCTTTAACTTATTTTTTTTTTTTAGATAAAAATAACTATGAAAATGATCGATGGAAGTGCGCGTCGTCTCAATGTTGAAGAGAAACGTCCGCGGGAGTCAGGGCCGAGTTTTGGTGGTGGACCTCCTGGGAATTATTTCTCAAGAGGAGATTCACGTAATGACAACACCGCGAATTCTGGACCAGGTGGTGGAACTCATCAAGGAGGTGGAGGAAATATCTTTCGCGGAAGTAACAGAGGAGGATGTGACGGAGGTGGTCGCGGAGGGAGCAATGCTGGGAAGGATGGAAACGCCGGAGGTGAGTTTCGTAGTCAGAATAATCCACGAGCCCATTCAAGAACCTTCAGAGGATCGAACCGTGGAGGGGGTGGAGAGAGAGGAGGTGGAGGTGGTGCTAGATAGAACGTAATCTACTTAAATTAGGAGGTAATTAAATATTAGACGAGTCTTATGAGTAATTTACAGTGAAATCTTCATCCCTGTTCCCATGAGGAGACTACGTGTGAAGAAGAAACCTTTGACCTGGTCTAGTTAATTCAACTGTCAATACAGTCAGGGAGTAAGGGGAAATCGGTTGCGATTTATAAAAAAAAAAAAAAAATCAACTTTATTGAATCCTGACGAAATGACAAGAAATTAATGATATCAATTTTCCTATCATTTAAGTTCAATTTATTTAGTTACAAAAAGTTTATAAATGTGAGAGAGTGAGACATTCAGTTGGAGTTGACTCAAATTGAATGTTCTTAAAAATTAAAACTGATGACAATGTTTGATTTATTAAGGTTTTCTTGTTAGGAGCTTCCGTTCCAACTCTTTAGTTAATGAAATCCCCACTTACAAACATAACCCTCTATGTTTTAAGTATTATCAATTTCTTTTTTTTTTGTGTGTGAGTAATTTGAGTCGACTCATTTGATTTGAGTGAGGTCAGAGGTCAGAAAAAAAAGTGGATTTTTGAAGGCATTTTTTTTTTCTGCACTGTTTTAACTTTATAAGTAAACGGTGTTTAACATAGATATAAATTCCACACGTACTGATGTGAAACATTTGTTAAAAGTTTCTAGTCGGCTGGTTCTGGATACCACATAAATGACCTCTGACCTCAAGGGTGAAAAAAAAAAATTGTTTGAGACAGGAGAGTATGACTGTAAGTTAATAATAATTATTCTATTTTGATAAGTTTTCACCTTATTCCTTGTATAATAATTTCAACAACCCGCAACAGCTCTAATACTGACCTTGAATACCTGTCAAAACCGTGGAAATCTTCTTTTTTTTTAAAAGTAAACCTCTAAACCACTAAACCTCTGCTGGTTAGTTTAACTAAAATTTGTGGGAATTTTATTAAGCCAAAGGAAAATGCTTAGATTAGCAAAATTTGATCTAACCCAGTTTTAGAAACGATAAAATACACGGAAACTTCGTATCATTATTATTATAAACTTCCTGAGCTATTATTAACTATAACTGCACCCTAAAATTACTGTTAAATACATAAAAAAAAAAAAAAAAATATCCGAGAAAATGGTTAAAATAATAGACTGGTAATAAACTACAATAATATGTTAATTTAATTTATAGATTAATTAATTCTCAATGAAGAAGCAAAGGATTGAT
Source organism: Holacanthella duospinosa (assembly GCA_002738285.1). Lineage (NCBI taxonomy): Eukaryota > Metazoa > Arthropoda > Collembola > Poduromorpha > Neanuridae > Holacanthella > Holacanthella duospinosa. The sequence goes on along the minus strand of NIPM01000045.1, from coordinate 452,678 downwards.
TGGTTGGATTTTTGTCTTTGCTTCTTCGATTCAAATAAATAATAAGAATAAAATTCTGCATAAAGAAAAAAGAGAAAAAAAAAGTAATAAAAGTAAACCTTAACAAATTAAAACAATGGATTTGGTGTGTAGAGGTTGATTTGTAAATTTTTATGAAGGATTATTGATTTTGATTTGATTACTATTGAATTTGGAGATTATCTAGACTTTCTGAAATTGACTAATGAAGAGTAGGAATAAAAATGTATATAATTTAATTGATGAATATTTTGATGCAGTACCATGGTCGTATTCGTCAAGAAATTCAGGTTCTTCGTCAGTTTTATTTTTAGGGACACAAAATGCAGGGATTGTGTCATCATTGAGCTTTGGGATGAAACCTTTGAGACATCTACAAAATTTGGACTTGTTGATTCCAAGAGTGTCATTCACGCAATGGGCATTTTCACCACATTTCAGATCCGGTATTCCAAGTATTCCTTCTATTATTACAAAAAAAAAATTAAAATTTTTAGTCTATTCTGTTTCTGAATTTCTGATTAGGTTCAATTCTAATTTTTTTGTTTTCATTATTTATTTAGAAATGGTAATACTGGAACATGGAGAGAAGACGTTCAAGACGCAGAGTTTAGTTTCTGGAAACCAAGTTCTAAAGAAGCTGCAGCGACAAGTAAAGATTGCTCGATTATCCATAACACAAGTGACTTGAGGGAAATGTTGACAGACTTCAGGATTTGATCTTTCACAATTCATCCCATATTCAATAACAGTTGTGGATCGGTTACCTTCTTCTCCTTCGACATTCGTAATACTCTCACCGATAGATGATGTATTGACGACACTCTCAGTGAAATTGTCAAATTCTCCCATTGACTCAGGTTCAGTTTCTCCTGAAGCTGAGGTGTAGAGAATCAATCCAAAATTGAGAGATATTGAAAGGATTACTACAAGGTTCGAATTCATTATTTTATATTGAATAATAATTATTATTATTGTTTCCAGTAGTCTTCACTAATTCCGCTAATACAGGGTGATTTTAGGTTGTTTGTTGTCGCTTCACTTTATACAGCGAAGCGACAACAAACAACCTAAAATCATCCTGCCCTGCACTAATCAAAATGTCAAATCAAACAAATTAAGAATATGATTTGTCAAAAAATGATTTCTGTTTCCTTAGCAATTATTTCCTTTAGAAAATTTTGATTTTTTTTTGTCAAGTTTCGTTTTAAAAAGATTCGAATATGGGGTTATTATTTTGTATCCAGAGAGATTTATTATATTCAGGGTTGAATTTTAGTTAAAAATTTTGATATTTTATTAGTAAGTGGGTTCTTATTCGAGTGTGAATATATCGACGAGTGTCATACAAACCGATACCACTGCTTCTAATCCAGTGATGTTACATCGTATAGTAGTGATGAGAAAGGATTGACACAAAAATAAGAGATAAATGTTACAAAGCATGGATTCACAATTAGTACATTCAAGTTGATGCTCAAATCCTTCATGATTTTGACTAATATGAATTCTTTTATCGTTTGTCTTACATAAATGTAAAATCAGTCCAATGGATAGTAAGGCAATTCCTATGTTCAGAACAAAACGAACCTAAAGTACATAAAAAGTTTCATTTATCTTTTTTTTTTAAAGATAAATTTTATAATATGAATTTACTTATAATTTCCTTACTCCATGAACACGAAAGGAAGGTATCTCTTCATCATATGTATAAATTTTTTGAATATCTCGTAGAATAGAATTTGAAACTATGTAGATAGACAAGGCAATCCAGGTGAGATAAATGAATGGCAAGAATTGATTTAGTAAGGTCATACAGGTCACAGTAACGGAAAACCAAATACAAAGAATAGCCCATTCTTTACACTCATGTATCTAACACAAAATAAAAATACTCAAATTAAATTTATATTCAAAACTAAACTATCAACTTACAATAGCTTCTTTTAGAGAAATCATGATTAACTACAAATCTTCTTTCTTGGTTTGGTTCAAGTATGAAAAATTTTCTTTCTTTCTACAATTTTCATCCACTTCTACTTTAAGACGTCAGTCTTACTTACTACTTTAAGATTAAAAAAAAAANTTCTTTCTACAATTTTCATCCACTTCTACTTTAAGACGTCAGTCTTACTTACTACTTTAAGATTAAAAAAAAAAAATTTCAACTCACCGATAAATTAGTTTTAATATGGTGGAGGTGGAAAATTTTCAAAAAAAAATTTTGTTTCTTTTATCAGTATTATTATTAAATTAAAATCAAAAAGTATTATTCTTTCCATAGTAATAAGGTTTGATTATGAAGCCATTCATAACTTTTTGGTTTCCAGTTTCTTTTTGGAANTTCTTTCTACAATTTTCATCCACTTCTACTTTAAGACGTCAGTCTTACTTACTACTTTAAGATTAAAAAAAAAATTTTTCAACTCACCGATAAATTAGTTTTAATATGGTGGAGGTGGAAAATTTTCAAACAAAAATTTTGTTTCTTTTATCAGTATTATTATTAAATTAAAATCAAAAAGTAATATTCTTTCCATAGTAATAAGGTTTGATTATGAAGCCATTCATAACTTTTTGGTTTCCAGTTTCTTTTTGGAAAGAAACTGGAAAAGATTTTGTAAAGGTTTGTAATGAAGGTTATCGTTTTATTATTAATGTTATAATATGGATTATAAATTGTAATTATTATGATTAATTAATTGATTAACAAGATTAATAAGTTTGTGTTGGACCCTTGAGTGTTGAGTCTGAGTCATTGTAATTTGGTTATTGTAGTGAAAGTAGTGAAAAATAGTGAAAGTTAAATAGAAACAATAGAAATTCGTTAATCTTTTTTTTACTAATTTATTATCATTTTAATTCCAGTGGAGTTGGTTAGTTGTGTGACACAACTTGTGTGTTGTGTCTAATTGATTATAAAAAAAAATGATAAAGATTACTTTCACTTCCTGTTTTTCAGTCTTCTTTTACAAGGACATCCCAAATAATTGAAAAAATATAAAAACTCAATTGACCTCCAGTCATAAGAGCTCGTAAAATTGTCAAACCGTAGACATGCATAACGTAAAGTGCAGTGAAGTAACCATCGAGATCACTTATCCATGGACACCGAATCTCAGCAGTTAGTAAACTCATATTGAGGGTACATTTCTCCATTGTAAAGTATTCTACTGGTAAGTAAAATATGACAACTGTCAAAAAACGTACCTGTTAAATAATCAGTCATTATATCATTTGAATTATAATTTTTATAATGATTAAATTAGTCTATTAATAATGATATAAAGTATATACTAAATAATTCTTTCCACTATGCTTTTACCAAATATACCAACAACTTTAGATTTTCTTCGTCACTGTAGATAATTTTNAGTATAATAATTCTTTCCACTATGCTTTTACCAAATATACCAACAACTTTAGATTTTCTTCGTCACTGTAGATAATTTTGATATCTTGTTGAATAGTTGCAAGTATCACGAGCACAGCAATCATCAAAAGACAATACCCCTGGTCCATATTTCCAAAAATGAAAAGAAGGTGAAGAAAAAATTGGGCGCAAGAATACGTACAGAGTACTGTCAATTCGTAGACCTAGTATTTAATATAAAAGTTTACTATTTTTTTAAGATTTTTTATGAAATGTCAAGTGACAATGGAAATGATTGACAAACCATGCATTGGAATGAACCGTTGACCATTGTCGATGTAATTGTTATGTAATCTTTGTGACAACAATGAAACACATACAATTGTAATTTCTAAATTATTATATTATAATGCGTGGATACGAGTTGAATATCTTTCAAGTCATCCCAATAGGTCAATAATAATTATTGACCTGATTATTGACACGCTGATTGGTTTGTTTAAATTTTCTCCTCTATGATTGGTTGTCATAGAAATTCTGGTTCTTGCTGTTATTTTAAAAGAAATTTACATTATTAACGTCAAATTAAAAAGACTGGGTCTCTTCTCTATGATCAAATTACTAATACGTGAGGTCATAGTGAAATGACATAAATGTGTCATAAATTTTTAACTCAAAAATTTACTACAGCCGGTTCTTAAAAACTAATAAGCAGAAACCCTTCCATCTTCTGTGAAGCATTTTTTAACGAAGCTCAAAAGGTTAGTTAAATCCATATGTCTTTCTAGGGCAGACGGCTGTTCCTGAATAAGATTTCCAATATCCTAAAAGATGATGAAGCGATAGTTGAAGTAAGCAGCCGACACTTCCTAAATCCCAACTCAAGTTTAGCCCAGAGTTCGAAAAAATCGGATTTTTATATAAAAATCCAAAAAATCCGATTTTTTGGATTTAAATCCGATTTTTTGGATTTTTATTTTTTAATTGTCAAAAATCAAAAATATGATGTCTGAAAGGGCATTGAAAAAAAAAAAAAAATTTTTTTTTTTAATTTGCAGATTACGAATTTTTCTGAAATAATTTCTTCAATTTCAAAAATTAGAAGTGTTAAAGTACTTTATTTCACCAAAAACAAAATTGAAGCTAGTAATCTGATTTTGGATGTAGTGTTAGTGCNAATTAGAAGTGTTCAAGTACTTTATTTCACCAAAAACAAAATTGAAGCTAGTAATCTGATTTTGGATGTAGTGTTAGTGCTTAAATTTATCTTCAAGTTTGTCTAAGTGGGTAAAAAATAAAAATCGAAAAAATCATTGATTTTTATTCTTGGATTTAAATCGGATTTAAATCCGACTTCGAACCCTGGTTTAGCCTACTAAGAAGAAATAACCTCTGCTGCTGAAAGGCTCCTGCCTGTTGGATTTTTTTTTAAAAGGAAAGGTTTATAGATTTTCTGTATACCCTTGTGGCCTGTGTCCGTATGTTGGTTTGGTTAGTACTTGATATATTTTCTAAGAGTGATGGAAGGCAGCTGTTGAATGGATGAATGGGATGTGAAGATTGATGAAAAAGTTGTTGGATTCGATGGTTTGGGCCTTTTCCAAGGACCGACCCTTTGGAGCCTTTTCTTTCAGTAATAATAACAGAAGGAGTCGGATGAGGGAATCTCTCATTCTTGTCCTCATTGTTGGGTCTTCAAACTTGTTGAGCACGAGCCAAACCGAGCAACAGGCATCAGGGATCCCATAAAGGTCATTTCCAGTTCAACATCTGTCACTTCCTTCCGAATGTTTCTCAATATTCTGGGAAATAAAGCAACAGGATGAAAATTAGGACTAGAGAAGCTGCATCCGAAGGCTCAGTTTGTATTTTATCTTCCTCTATGTAACTACACACTTTAAATCTCACTAACAACTTACATCAGTACTCAGCACCAATAGTCAGTCACAGTCTCATCAGGTTTGTCCATTAATGTTTATCAGCTTCTAATTTTAATCTCATAAAGTACTCAAAAGTTATTTTTCTATTATTGTCAGCATATTCATACAACAAGGTGATCCAGTACCTCCCAACAACAACCCCCGGACCACAAACGGAATACCAATAAACACCAACTTTAGTCAAGAATAGTCAGTCATTTTCTTATTCCTTTATGTCTTCATCTTCATTTCTTGCTACTGAAAATTAAGCAATCAGTTTAATTTAAGACAAGGTTCTACGATTAACAGAAGTCGGATCATCGTTGATTTACTAAACTAATTGTTACACTTACAAGTAACAATGGCGTATATGCCGAACAGGGTGATACCTTTTGAAAATAGACTACGTAAGAAAATCATCTTACTACACATACTCTTATTAAAAACTGAATTCAAATTTGAACTTTNTGAAAATAGACTACGTAAGAAAATCATCTTACTACACATACTCTTATTAAAAACTGAATTCAAATTTGAACTTTTTTGTTATTTCAGATCTCGACACTGAGATTTCTATGTTACCTTCACCACCCCTTACTTCTAAGAAATTTATAAATATGTCAACATCCCGAAATGGTCGAAGTTCTATTCTTGGATTTAAATTATCAAATCTCATTCTTACCATTGTCATTGGAATTATTATCATCATCGAAATCAAAATTATGTACGAAACAACAAAAACTTACAATGAGTCCTTGGTCAATCAACTAAGTCAGAAGAATGAGCTACTGGAACGAAACTTGATGAATTTGACACTGAGTAACAATGAGCGGAACGTACTACTTGAGAAACTCCTCAAACTCAACGAAGAGATCAAGAATGAAACTATCAATCGGACAGGTGATCTCGAAGATAAGATTGAAGAAACTCAAGCCCTTATCGTCCAAATGACAAAAGAGAACAAAGTCATGTATGGTACTGGAGAAAATAATTTCATGGACACATTGAAATTGGTACGAGAAGCTCTGACAATGAATACAAATACGGTCATTCGACTTTTAGATGAGAACAATGCAATTCAGTCAAAATTACATAATTTGGAGGAATCTGTGAGTATTAGAGTTGATCGGAGGGGTAAATGGGAAGAACTGACATCGGCTGGATCTAAGTCTCAAGTTTTGACCCTTACNATTAGAGTTGATCGGAGGGGTAAATGGGAAGAACTGACATCGGCTGGATCTAAGTCTCAAGTTTTGACCCTTACCTCGTCATCAACTGGACTTATTACTGTGATTTTGGCATTGGTGATTTTGTCTGGTTGAAAACATAATTATTTTCTATATCCAAATATACGCAGTCCTTTAACATAAGTAATAAGTTTATCAATTTGAATTCATTTTTGTCGTTACGTTTACGTTAAATAATTTTCATAACATTTGTGTCATCTCTTATAGATTTTTAAATTGACTTAAAAAAATTAATTCCTTACCTAATATTTAAATTATCCAAGATTTCAATAATAATTACTATTATGGTGGCATTATCCACGGTGTTAGTAAGTTTACATGATTTAACTCTTCCGAAGTTTCAGATCTTCNAAAAAAATTAATTCCTTACCTAATATTTAAATTATCCAAGATTTCAATAATAATTTACTATTATGGTGGCATTATCCACGGTGTTAGTAAGTTTACATGATTTAACTCTTCCGAAGTTTCAGATCTTCGGAATACCAGCGTAAATGTGACTTTCGATGTTGCATTCATCTTTTCCACGAAAGATTTTGAAAAATCCTTTATCACCTAAAAAAAAATGCCAAGATTTCAAATTTAGAAGAAACGTTATAAAAAATTATATAAAAAGTGTGCAGTACCCCAGTCATAATTCCAAGAATTAGCAATAGTCCAATATGGAGTGCCATTTTCTTCACCCCATCCAATAATTTTGATGGCGTGTCCACCAAGAGAAGACCCACCACCAACATGATGGTAAATACCTTACAAAGTTATGTTTAAATGAACAAAATTAATAATAAATAGACAGAAAAAATTAATTAGTATAGAAATTACCTGATTTATAAAATAGAAAGTCATCATAGACATCCATTGTAGCTTCAATTGGTCCATTTTTCATAATTTCAATCTGAATTTGTTCCATATTACTTCGGACTGTGTATACATCTTCTCCATAGTGAAGGTCTTGAGTATATTCAACTGAATAGGATGTTTGACATTTCTTGTGACATGGTGGTGTGTGGACATAAGAATCTTTACATTTTTCTGTCTCTCCTAATTCAGTAACATGATGGACACATGGTGGGATTTCATACGGTTGACATCCCTTCAAACAAAAATTTAACATTAAATTCTAAAATATAATAATTAATCTGTACAAAATTTTTAATGAATTAATCAATAATCAGCAAAAATTTGTAGAAAACTTGTGGATTTGATTCAAATATGTTACATTTATTAAAAGTTTTACCTCACTAGAATTGTAAGGACCACCACTCACAATACCCTTCTTTTTCCAATATCTCCATGCTGAACCTGGATATCCTCCCCAGCACCCTGCATTCCGAACAAAATAAATTATCATGAATCAATTACTCTGTATAATGTACTTATAATAAAATTTTGAACATTAATAATTATTATTAATTGATACCAAATCCACATAAGTTGAATAAACCACAACAAGAAATAAGATTTTGAGCTGAAAATCTGAAATTCTTTGTTCCTTTAGTTGCAATACAGTAGCGATCTGTCATGGCTTCCGTCGCCTATAAAATATCCCATTTATAATTTACTCCAATTATTAGCCTTTACTAACCAAAATGTTTATGATATGATTTCAAAACTTACTGCAAAGGCCCAACAGGAACCACATGACCCTTGATCTCTTATATCTTTGATTGAAGAACAATTTGGCCATTTGAGACGAGAGTCAAATTCATTTGGGATATGGAGTCCTTCCACTTTGTGTAGTTTTCTTTCTGGAAGACGGTGATACCACGGCTCTTGGAGGGCTCCCATGAGTCCCTTGATGTAGCTCATGCTCGTACTTGGGTCAAAATTTCGTCCAGCCTATAAAATAAATCCATACATAATAATAACAAAACAAACTAAATCAAACTTAATTTCTCTCTCTCACATTGTTTATTACGCTGATACCAACCGGAGCAACATGCATGTGACAGAAAATTGATCTTGGCCAAAAAATTCCAAAGTTTGTAAATATTACAAAATTTATAAAATTTACAAAGTGGGATTTGGAAAAAAAATTATGTTCCAGTACAATCCGGCTACAAAGTCGTTAAGTTTTCTTCCGAAAAGATTAATTGAAATGTTAAGGCAAACTCAATTCTTCTTTACCACAACGGATAAATTTAAAAAATTTCAAGTGGAGTTGGGATGAAAGTATACATTATAATAAAGTTTTGAATCTTATCAGGGTAATCTGATAAGAATTCTTAATTTAGTCACGAAAATCATTCAAGTGAGTCAATGAATGGAAATGTTTTTTTAAGGGTGTGAGAAATTCCTTGGGTTCCTAAAGTTCGTAACCTAAGAAAACCTTAATCTAAATTAAATTAATGTCTTGTTGTAGAAATTAGAATAGGAAGAAATTGACACCTCTTTCTTCTTCCTAAATCCTAACCCTAATTTCCCTGAGAGTCCAATTAACAACAGTAATTGAAATTCTTACTTTCCAAAGTTTAGTCTTCATGTTGATGTAATGAATCATTTTATCTGATAACGGATTAAGTGTAAGATCCTCCTCCATATCTTTGTCTTGTCTAAAGTTGATTTTTCCAAACCCATTTCCAACGATGGTAATTAGAAGAAAAGCAGTTATTGACCAAATCCACTCCATCTTCAACCTCTCTAATTCTTCTAACTCCTTATACACTATTTAATAATTTAAAAGATTTAGAAAAGTAATTCCTGCAATACAAGAAGATCTTAGGGATGAGAAGAAGCGTTGCTTAAATGCTGAGGTAGTGACTCCAGCTCTCTGTTTTTTATAAAAAAAACATTATTAAAAACAACAAGTGATAAAAAAACCCAACAAAATCAACTGAAGCTGAATACAAGTATTTACATGTAAAGTTATGTGTGTACCTTAAGTATGAAAGTCTCAAAATCCAACTTCACGTGTTATGTTTATGTACTTTGTGAATTTGGATTGTGATTGTGAATGCTGTGCGGTGGTGGTATGATCCACACTCTTCATCTCTAAAGGAAGGGTTGAAGAAAATGAACGATAACACTTTTTTGTTTGTTAATTGATAAAAAGAAGAATATGATGACAGAACAGAAGATTAATAAGTTTATTACTATTTACAAGACAGAAAAATTTAGCTTAATTTTAATTTAACTGAATATGAATATTTTTCCGTGTAATTTCTCAAAGTAGGGTCACACTCACAAGTCATGTCACAGATTGACTTAACTTAGTCACTGGACACTGGAGTCTTGTTAGGTCATTCCTTAAAAAACTCAGCTTATTCACTGATGAAATGTCAAAATGCGAAAATGGTTTTAGAAGATGGTTTGATTATTATAAATATTAAATTAGCAAAGCAAATTACGAACAAGGATAAATTGGTCTGAAATTCTGAAATCCATGAGTTTTTTTCTAAATCAAGGATAGTTAAAGGAGCGGGAAGAGTTNAATTAAATTAGCAAAGCAAATTACGAACAAGAATAAATTGGTCTGAAATTCTGAAATCCATGAGTTTTTTTCTAAATCAAGGATAGTTAAAGGAGCGGGAAGAGTTTAAATATATACCGGGAAACTTTTTCAATCATTTCATTTCAAACAGTAAAAGCCACGAGTACGTAGCTGAGTTACCCATCTCACCTTGTCGGGTCCGGGTACCAATTTGATAATTGACCAGATACTCCAAATGGTAGTCCACAGTGTGAGTTGATGCGCTGTGAAATCAGTCTAAATAGTTGGACCAATTTTGTCTGTAGATATTGATTTTAAAATTATACTATTTGTTAAGCCTTTAATGAGGAATGGCTATTTTCCAAATTTATAATAACTTTTTTGTCTTATTTGTAGAATAGCCCCTCCTCGCCCCACCTCCCCTCCCACGGCTCCTCTCACCTTGACAAATCACTCTTTAAACAAATCTAAGTTACTTGCCGGCAATCTTAGGTAAAAAAATTTGTTTTAAAGAAAAAATAAGTTACTGACTCCTAGAGCTATTTGAGTAGTTAGCTATTATAGTTTTAGATTAATTATATGTACTAGGAACCTTGGACAAGTTACTATACGCAGTGTTTGCCAAGTTCTCCCTAGTTATTTTTTAGTAGTTGGAATACTTTCAGGTGAGACCGTTCTTTCATTTACATTTGCTTAAGAATTTATTATTTAGATTCGAATTAAGTACACTGTACTCTTTACACTATTATTTAATTAGTACACTATTTATTAATTTAATAGATTATATTTGCAGCAATGTCGAAAATGACTAAAGTATGATCGAAATATGAGGTATTTAACGAGACTAATACCCAGAGATTTTGGTTACTACCAGGAGGCAGTGGGTGGAGATTTTCTGTATACTTGATATTTTTTAGAGTGGGGGAAGAGACGAAGTGTAGAATGACGTCACTGAGTCACGAATCTTACCAGGGAACTATAAGTTAATTGCAGCCAGAGTAAACAAACTCTTTTTTTATAAACAAAAGTATTAAATTTCATTCATTGTCTTCAATTAAGTAAGTCAGAATGCCTTCCCGTGCTATTTCTACTTGCACTAGTACAACTAGAAATCAAAAAGAGAGAAAATTTACCCTTCATCGCTTTCCAAAAGATCGAAATATGGCAATTCTATGGGAAAATCGGTGTAAACAAAAAGGAAAAATAAATTTAACTAACGCTGTAATTTGTCCCTTACATTTCTCAACAAATGATTTCAAAATTGATAAGGTAAATGCATTGTTGGGTTTCCCTGAGCATAAAACTCTAAATACCGGTGTCATTCCTACCTTGAATTTACCTGGACGGGCTATCAACGAACAATCAGACACAAAAAGGCTAGACAGAAGAAATTCGCGTGAACTAACAAAACAATTGATGACAGGTAAGCCCAAATATATTTATGCACTCTTTAACTTATAAATCATGAAACTATTCTTATTTTTTAACATTTAATTCTACAACTATTACTAAATTGGAAGGTAATGGATATGGATTAGTGATGGAGACAATGGGAACTGCTGGTGTGTATAATTAGTCAATTATTAATTTGATGAATTCAGAAAGAAAAGCTAAGATTATAGAATCCAAAGATATTAAACGAATCAGCTCAATTATTAAACCTAAAAATGCTAAGAAATCAAAATAATTTGCAAATAAATAGAATGAGAACCAAAGAAAAAGTATTAATTCAAAGTATCATTATATAATAGTAAACTGGAATCTTAATTCAGTAGTGGTAGCGTCGGTGTGACTCAATGACGTCACTCCCAAGCGAAGAGTTTGGTTTTGAGAGTGAGATGAGAAATCTCCATTCCCTTACTTATAGTTCCCTGACCAGGAGGCAACTTTGGTATGGGTAGCCGGCAAGATTTCTTAATGTAACCTCAAGTCTTGAGGTTGCATTAAGAAGCCTTGCAATTGAAGACCGTCCCCGATCAGGGAATCTGGGATTTCGGGGAAATAGATTCCCTGGAAACGTCGGGGATCCCCGAACGAAGAAAATAACATCAACATAATAGAATTAAGTTGTGTTTCTTCTTTTTGTTATTTGTTTAAAAAATTTTTTTCATAATAATTATGAAAAAAAATTTTGGCTCTTTGGCTTTTTCAAAGTCGATGCATCTCGTCCGGTCTTTTGACCTTTGAGAAGTCCACCCGTCCCGTTCCATCTTTCGACTTCTTCAAAGTCGAGCCGTCCCTACCCGTGTTTTGACTTTTTCAAAGTCCGTTCCATGTTCCATCACATCTTTTAACTTTTTCAAAGTCGACCCACCCCATCCCATCTTTTGATTCTTTAAAAGTCCACCGGTCCCGCCCCATCTTTTGATTTTTCAAAGTAGACCCGTTCCGTCTTTTACTTTTTCAGTCGACCCGACCCGTCCAGTATGTAGTAGTTTAGAAAGTAATCCAAGGTTGAAAAGAAAGAATGAAGAAAATCGAAAAAAAAGTGTGGAAAAATAAAAAATAAAAAAAAATTAAATAGTTTCAACTAATAAGTAGTAATTAGATCGGCCGCCAGGATTGCAGAACGGAAGAAGATTAAGAAATATCAATTAACTTCTCAAAATCAATTCATTTTCGCACCAATTGCAATTGAAACTTCTGGTGTTTGGCGTTCCCAAGCACTCTCGTTGATTAAGCAAATTGGTGAGAGGATATCCTTAGCTACAGGGGAAAGACGTGCTACTACCTACATTATCCAAAGAATTAGTTTGATCATTCAAAGAGGAAATGCGGCTTCGATTATCGGTACACTTCCAACTGGTCGAAGTTTAGAAGAAATTTTCTCGTTATGGTGATTATTCTGTTAAAAATTATTATTACTATTTTTGAATTAATTTTTTTTATCTTTGATTTTCGTTCATTTAAAGTGTCATTTACATTCAAGTTAAAATAAAGTCAAATTAAAAAAAATATATATATATATATAGAAAATATCAAGGTTTCTCAACTTTAATCAATAAACTGCTTTGAAAATACACACACAAAAAAAAAACTAATAAGTTAGTATTTGAAAAAATTAATATTTTTAAACAATTATTTAATAATAATTGCTATCATTGCTGAAGAGAGGAAGATTAAAAAATACAACTTTCTGCCAGAGAATAAATTCACTTTCGTTCCTATCGCTGTCGAGTCAAACGGAGTATGGGGACCCAAAGGTCTGAACTTGATTAAGAAAATTGGCAATTACATTCAAATCGCTTCCGGAGAACCTCGTTCTACATCGTTTCTGATTCAGCGAATAAGTCTAGCTATTCAACGAGGAAACGCCACTTCCATTTTGGGCACTCTTCCAAAAGGAAAGCATTTGGAAGAAATTTTCTATCTTTAACTTGCTTTTCAATAGATCCACTTCTGTTCTTTTAATATTAATTTTTTTTTATATCTGCATTAGGTAAATAAAATCAAGTTAAAGAATGAATTTTTTGAGAATTTTGGGAAAAATTTGGTTGTCAAGAGAAAATCGAAAAATTTTGGCTCCCGATATTTTGATTTTTTTGAGCTGCTTTGGACCTTTCATTGTCATTTTTGGATCTGGAGTGCCTTGGACGAGATAGTTTTTCTTCGAAATCTCATCGAATCTCCCTCTTNAGAATGAATTTTTTGAGAATTTTGGGGAAAATTTGGTTGTCAAGAGAAAATCGAAAAATTTTGGCTCCCGATATTTTGATTTTTTTGAGCTGCTTTGGACCTTTCATTGTCATTTTTGGATCTGGAGTGCCTTGGACGAGATAGTTTTTCTTCGAAATCTCATCGAATCTCCCTCTTTTGGACCGTCATCTCTTCAGGCAGTTGACTCTTAGTCCAGGTACTTCATCTTTCTCCAAAGGAAAATTTCAATTGGAATTCAAAGTTTGTTATTACCAAAACAACTCTAATACCTCATTCGTCCACCTGGCAACATTCAAACTTTCAAAGCTAAGTTTCTTATTATTACTTAGTATATGCTGGGTCTACCACACCTTTTCCAGTGTTGTCTCTTTTGAGATACTATCACCAGTATTAATATATCTAGGACAATCAATCTACTCCTAACAATTCACCTCTAAACTGAGTTTTGTACGGGACCAATCCATAGCTGTTACAACACTCACTCATCCGGTGCTTTAAAGGACTTCCACTTATTAATGAAAAGCTAAGTCCAATTTTTATTTTCAGTATATGATAAGATCCGAGCTACTACGAAATCAAAATTTTCCATAAANAAAAGCTAAGTCCAATTTTTATTTTCAGTATATGATAAGATCCGAGCTACTACGAAATCAAAATTTTCCATAAACATCAAAGATACTATCACACCTCCCTTTTATATCTAGGACTCCTGCAACCATACCTTCCTTTGACTCTAAATAATCAAAATGAAACAATATTTTCTTGGATCATCCAGTACCAGAACACTAACCATCCCCGCTAGAACATCAAATAAAACTCTATCACGAAATNAAAAGCTAAGTCCAATTTTTATTTTCAGTATATGATAAGATCCGAGCTACTACGAAATCAAAATTTTCCATAAAGAAACATCAAAGATACTATCACACCTCCCTTTTATATCTAGGACTCCTGCAACCATACCTTCCTTTGACTCTAAATAATCAAAATGAAACAATCTTTTCTTGGATCATCCAGTACCAGAACACTAACCATCCCCGCTAGAACATCAAATAAAACTCTATCACGAAATNTGGATCATCCAGTACCAGAACACTAACCATCCCCGCTAGAACATCAAATAAAACTCTATCACGAAATCAAAAAAGGCAGCTAAAATAGGTGAAAAGCATTATATTGGCTCAGAAAACATTGAAAAGTCAATCAATTCACAACCCTCTATCCAAGTTCAACACGACCACACCGAACACAACGAAACTTTCCATTCCTTAGACTCCCTCACATCTCTCTCAGTCCCATCACAAATCCTTCCTAATTCTCAAATCTTTCTACGGGAACAAGGTATGATCTGGTTAAATTCAACTCTCGAAACTAACCTCGAAGATTCAATTCGAAGAAAAAGTTATGGGAAAGATTCGAATCCCATAGAATATCCTCAAATCTAAAAGCAATAACCCAAGCGACCTTTAATAATTGGATCAAAATCTGCTTCCCCCTAGCACATTCGAAGCGAGGCCCAAGCGGCCTAAATGGTCCTCATCTCAAAGGGGTTAAATGGAAAGAAGAAATACGAAGTACTAATAATCTTGGTTCAAAATTAGCATCTTTAAAAAAAGGAATCCCAACTTTTCGCAGGGTTCCAAGAGGAGCTCGCTTCGCCCTTCGTACTGCTTTCTCTAAATGTATTTACGAAGTCAACAACAATAATTCAGAANCAAGAGGAGCTCGCTTCGCCCTTCGTACTGCTTTCTCTAAATGTATTTACGAAGTCAACAACAATAATTCAGAAAAATCCTGGGCAGAGCTACTCTATTTCCCATACGCAACTCTACAAGTTCCCCACAGTGATGCTAAAGTCATTAATCTCACTTCATGGGTCAAATCTAACATAGATAATTGGAATTCG